>OZ029919.1:8232713-8495691 GCA_964023275.1 Norana najaformis
AAGGTACTCCGTCTGTTGGAGGAACCTGAGAGGTTTTGGGTTCAAGTTGTTCGCTGATGTGAAGACTTCGACTTGTGGCTTCAAAACAGCCGTCGACGTTCTGTCTGATGTCAGGTATTTTGTTTATGTGCTATAACCTCTTGCAAGTGTAAATATACATTTTATCTCAACCCAAGCGAGTTTATTTCCTTTTCTTAGGACTAACACGTAACAATATATATATATATATATATATATATATATATTACACACCTTAATTACTGTGCACACATACATATATACATCAGGTGTACGCTTTCACCCTATCTCCTGCACGTCACGCTTCACTGGCTAACACAATCGTGCTTACAGATAGGTTCAACGTGTGTGCGAGAGCTGATAAGTAGGTACTTTTCCAGTTATCTGAACACTGTTTGCTTAGAAATTCACTGTTTCATCTCCATGAACTTTAACACCACATAGGCTAGCGCCGGCAGCGCTTTGGTGATGTACCGAAAAGGCGCTATATTAAATGCACCAAAACATGCATACACACATGCTTACACTATGTACTTATACATGTATGTATATAATTCATGCATACACATACATAGAAACATAATGTTATGCATTTATTTTATTTATATTTTTACTTATTTTATTTAGCACCTTTTGTGAAGTTCTTTAAAGGAACTATCTGCACAATCGTAGTCGTAATCGTAATCTCGAGATTTCTACGGCGCCCAACGAAACGGGAACCAGCGTAGTCACAGGTGCTCAGTCAAAACCAATTCTATAGGCAAATTGGTTCGGTTCCAGGTCAAAATCCAAAAGTCAGGCAGAGAGGCAGCATAGCCAATTACATGCATATCATACATACATACATATATACATACATACATATGCAGGCATGCATCTTATACTTACGTACGTACGTATATACTTACATACACACAAGCATATATACACACATACACACATATTAGCCGTCTGCCTGTTCACCTGCCTGACCTTCGGATCTGATCATACTGGACTCATCGATTTTGTTGTTAACTGAGCTTTTATGAAAAAGTCAGTCTCAACGACTAAGTTTCTACGATTAATGAGCTATCTCTCTCCAGCGTGCAATACCCCAGCTATTCCATAATTGAAATTAATTGCTTTCTCTGTATTTCTCTCCCTCTCTCTCCATCTCTCCATCTCTCTCTGTGTCTGTCTGCCTCTGTCTATCTGTCGCTCTATGTCTGTTTCTGTCTTTCCTTGTGTCCGTCTATCTATCTGTCTGTCTGTCTCTTTCGGTGCTAGTGATGACTGCGCCTACACGAAATGCGTGTACTTGCCTTATCTGTGATCAATTCAATTTACTTCGTATCCGATTAGTTTAGTCTCGCCCAATCCTGCTCAGAATTCAATTGAATACTTTCCCTCACAGTCACACTACCTTACTGCCACAGAACATGCCAGGTTCTCATCCTAATAAATTGCAAAACTCGCTTAATGACTGCGTGCCAACTTCCCTTCTCGATCTGCTCAGCCCCTGTTTCATTACAGTTGCCTTCTATAGTATCTACCGTGTTTTACGACTAGAAAACTTCAACAGCTTACTTTATGTTTTCTTGGTTACTCACTCAGATCTAAGTAGCTGTGATAAATGCTGAAGTCTAATAGAACTGACACGGACGAATTAGGACATTTTTTTGCTGTCGCTAACTTCGAGTGACTTTCGATTAAGTCCAGTTTGTTGGCGATACCATCAATTAGACAGACACTAGATCAGATTATAAGGCGGACTTAATGGGCTCTCACTGAAAGTGATATATGCTGCGACAGACAGACAGACAGAAAGGCAGGCAGACAGGCAGACAGACAGACAGATAAATAGACAGACAGACAGACAGATAGGCAGATAGATAGACAGATAGATAGATAGATAGATAGACAGACAGACAAACAGATAGACAGACAGATAGATAGATAGATAGATAGATAGGCGGACGGACGGACAGACAGGCAGGCAGGCAGACAGACAGCCAAACAGATAGATAGACAGGTAGACAGATAGACAGACAGGCAGGCAGGTAAATGAGGGAAGAGACATGCAGAGAGCGGCGATAAGAGGGAGAGACTAACCAGTGCAACCGTAAATGTAAGTATAAATGTACATCGTTTTACATAGCGACAGTAAGGCCTCAACCCTACTCATTTTGCAATGAATATATCGGGTGAGATCCTTCACCACTGATGCCCGTTTGAATGGGCGCCACGACATCTAAGGTCCCACTCTAGTATCTGTATAGCTTCTCTAAATGATAGAAGCAAATAAAATTACGAAGGAAAGAGGCAAGAAAAAATGCCAAGGAATTAAATCAAGGAAACAGCGGCACCCCCACATCACCCGATCGAATCGATTGCAACCCACTTAATGGGTCTACCAAATAATTGATTATTTAGGGCTTCTGATCTCTAACAATTAGCTGTGGTGGTTCACAGTAAATTATTAGAACATGCGCTCTTGGCAACACTGCATCACCGCAGTTGTTTTGTTGGCTCTGCTCCCCTTTACCTCATTGACTTATGTACTTTGGTCTCCTCGTTGCCGGGCCGTAGCACCCTTCGATCGGCCACTCAGCATCTCCTGTTTGTCCCTCGAATGCGAACCGCTACTGCCCACTCGCGTTGCCTACGTTGGTCCCACTTGTTGGAATCGTCTCCCTCGAGAAGTGCCACTTGAGCTCCTTTCTCTCCCCCTTTCAGTGTTCCTTACACGCCTGAAGACTGTGCTGTTCAACAATGATTTAACTTTTTCGGGTCGGAAGCACCTCTGTTGAGTTTATCCTCAAAGAGGCGCTTTATAAATCTCAAATTACAATTTCAATTACAATTACAAATTGTTCACCAATCGCAATTTTTCACTCAATGCTGTGCAATCTATTAATAGACCTGGAGCCTACATGTATAAAACAAAGGCTTCTTCTTCGGTTTACAGGTATACAGACTAATCTGTTTCAGTGGTAGGCCTGGTTTTAATTAAGCAGCGTCATATTAGCGCAGCCATATTAAGAATCAAAATAATTATATATATGATTACTGATAGCTCCTCAAGGACTTAGGTGCGCATATGTTGGGGCTCTCCAATAAACAGCATTGTCACACCTGAACCTTACCTGTACATAATTACTACATATATGGTATTATTAATTAAAAACTTCTAGAGCACCGATGTCTAATGCACAAGGCATCAACCGATGGCGCTTCAGTATATAAGTGTATAGGCCTGAACTTTTTTCTGGTTACATATACTACAGGCCTACGTATAAGCCAGGACTGTTGTATATAAAAAGATAGAGAGAAGATGAAGGAAGCCGTAGTGTTTAGATGTAGTTGTGGCGAATAGAGAAGTTATCTTATAAACATTTTTGTCCTATAGGTCTACATAATGCGTAGTGTTAGTGTCGTTGCTACGCGGGCTAATTAGGACTTCCGGTCTTTCCATCAACTCTTTGACAGCAGCACACATTACTATATATATGTAGGCCTACTAGAGGTCTATATATAAAGCTAACGAAGGCTATATGTTTATATATGTTGTTTATATACGTTTATATATGCTCTTTATGATTGTTTTTATATGTTTATATATAAAGCTAACTAAGGCTACAGGATATGTTTACGCGTATCGCATCGAGGGGCTTAATGATCGGTCGTCTAGGTTTACGGACTGATTCAGTAATACATATATATATACATATTTGTATATATATATATGTATATATATGTATATACATAAACACTGTCAACGAAATAAACGAGCCCTAAACATATTCTGAAATTAACTATCAAAATATTTAAACATCCTAATAAAACTAAAACTGTTTTAATCGTGATTACAACAGGAACATAGGCCTAATTAAAATTTTATACAGCCATGTTTAAAAATGTCACAGTGGCTTCTTTCAGGAAAACAACATCCTTGCAAAATGGCGATCCACTACAGTACCCTAATCAACGCTGCAATAAGTCAGTGGTTATTTCTAGACTGTTTGTTATGTGGGTCAACATTCTATTCTAGGGCCTATTTTAAGCATTTATATAGCGCCCTCGAAGGCCCTCTCGAAAACGTACCTCCCGCTAGGCTAAATGCGTGCAGAGTTAATGAATAAAATAACAAGAAGTACATCGGAACTCTAATAATGCTTGTACGGCAGGAAAAGTCAGAACTAGCAAGCAGAACGCGGGTAAGATCTAGGGATCTAGACACCAATCAACTGGTTCTCTTCATCCAGGGTTGACATTTGACACGCTATTTGGACTTTCTGTTATATTTGCTCGCTGTTCTAGAAGTCACGTTTCAGAGCTTTTGACAGGGTCACTAAGGGCGCTATATCAATGTCACGATACCTACATACCTAATACATACATACATGCATGCATACGTACGTACACACATACATACGTACATACATTGGCCTACATGCATACATACGTACATACATTCCTACATACATATATACATACATGCAAACATACATACATACACACATACATACATACATACGCCTACGATTCCTCGCTCAGCCGATGGACATATGGCGTGTTAACAAATGTCTTACTTACTTATACATACATACATACGTTCATACATACATCCATGCATCGTTACAACAAACATATTCATACATACATACAACACACATATATACATACGTGTACGTACATATATAACATTATACCTGGCCTCCGGCTTGCCGTTCCTTCAACCGAACTGCGTGTGTGACCATCAATTGGAAACGGTCTGCCATGGACAGACGACTCCGTGTATCGGAAAATAATAGTCTAATTTTGCACATCGCGTGTTCATCTGAACCTGAGAGGCAACAATAAAAGGCTGCTTCGTTACAAGTACAAAGAAGCATTGTATTCCAGGGAAGGCTGGTTAAAAAACCCTAAGATCAGATCTCACCTCTGGGAGAAATGTCTCGAGCTCCTCACGCACCCGAGACATGATATAAATTATAATGTTATACATGAGCTTTGGTGTGGCATATATGTAGAAGCTGGGAGATAGGGTCGCAGCCATTTCTGCAAAGAGGACAGGGGGCATGTTGGTGCCCATAAATCCCACTACTAGTATCATTGGGCGCGTTTTTATTGTAATTGTAACTGTAATCGCAAATTTATATACCGCATCTTCAAGAGAAACTCCTCCCGACCTGACAACTTAATTAAATGGAATGGGTTTAAGCGTTTTGGGAAAAGAGGCGACGATTGGTCAAGATCCTCCCTGCACATCTGGCAATTCGCAGGATAGTTCTGCCTTGCATAAATATGAATGAAAGTGGGGAATAGGCGAGAAATGTGTTTTTGTTGGAGAAATAATGTTAGTCGGAAGCCAGAAAATGAGACAGCGACTGTTTCAGATTGCTACAATCTGTTTTTCAATATCCAGGCCCATTTTGGAGCCGTTTGTCATCGATTGTCACCTAAAATATTTACTCCTGCAGATGCACTATTTTCAACGAGTTAGTCGATATTTGCGCGGTCAAACGCTGCTATAGATCATTTTTCGTGTATCCCTTTGTGCCTATGTTTTAATAACGGAGCTGTCGGAGAAACCTTTCTAAAATCTCCTGAAGCTAATGCATATGTAGCATATATAGCAATATTAGAATCAATTCTATATAAGCTGATATGCCTGTAGTGATAAGCCAGTGTAAAGGATTGTAATTGTAATTGTAATCTGACATTTATAAAGCGCCATTTCAAGAATAAACTCATCAGAGGTTACATCGCGTTTAGACACGTACTGGTTTCCGTTTTCCGACTTCAACGAAGACTGCTGTTTGAATTTTTCATCAGTTTACAACATGGTAGCTTCGCCTTGGTCGGACATTAACTTCAGAACTGACTGCAACCATGCAACCTATGACATGAGCTTCTTGTCTTTCTCTGCTTCTATCTCGCCAGCGGTTGAGGACCATATTATTCTATTGTGGTCTTGTGCTGCCGCAGGTCGGAAGCACCTGCAGAGTGGCTATGTAAGTTGTAATCGTAATCAGAAATTTGCATAGCGCCTCTTCAAGCGAAACTAATTAAATGTAATTAAGAACAGAACATTCATCAATTAGTAAACATTGCTCAGATAACTAGAAGAGTCACCAGTGGCAAACTCGTGCACACACGCAGAACCCTATCAACAGATTCCCAACTAGAGTTAAAAGATGAGCGCATGTTCAGAGTTCCTGAAGCACGTAGCATCGACGATGAGGAACGACGATGGACATATGAAACACACACTTACGATTACGAAACGTATTATCGTGTTCATATAAATAATGCAAAGTTAACATTTGCATATTTTTCTATTTATGTGCATTAATCTGTCGGTCGAAGCATAGCTTACAACGCCTGCTGGTGCGAGTGACATGATGAATCGTACACCAGACGCATATGCATGAGGTGCTGTTGCGCAATGGGTCGTTTGCTGCGAGCGCATTCTGAATACAGCCCAAGGATCGGGTCACCATCAGCCACGCATGCGCCATGGCTTAACTGCTGCCGCGCGCCATATTTTTCACCGCGCATTTTATGCATAATAACTAAACATTGCTTTTGCCATACAGCGTTCCCGCCGGCTTACGCTAAGGCAACAACAACACGCTGGATGCCTGCGACGTCTCTTTAACACGTGCGATTTTCCCGCCATTTACGCAAGCAGACGAACACGATCCGGCGCAGAGCACTCTCGTCCGTCTTTGAATTCAGAGACTGACTGAAACGGAGATTTTCTTGATCGGGTGACTGGATTTCATTCGGACTGTGTTGGATTCGATTCTAGGGAAGGTTTAGTCAGCGGGTAAAGTTGCGTTTATTTATAGGGTCAGTGGGTGCATCGGTGACCGTGAAAAACGGGAATAAGGAGTGGCTTTGAAGAGGAACTTCGATGAACATGATCGTGCTTCGAGAGATCTTCGAAAACTGGACAGTCCAGAGGACGCTGATCGCACTGGTGCTGGTTGTAACCTTCTGTAGTAAAGGTAAGTCTTATGACGTCACTCATAAAACTTTCACAAACAAATGCCGTTAGATAAATTTCCATTTGTTAGGTGCACTTACCGGTCATACCAGCGATTCGCAGTAGTTAATTATTGTGGTCAAACTACTTCTTAAGTAGTTAAAAAGTAATTAATTAATAGTTAAACTATAGAATCTTAGTCAGTAGTTAACTACTTTTTTCCAACTACAAGAGTTTTTAGTTGCATACTTACCAACTTTTCTCCAGTGTCTTCAAGTAATTTTTCTCTCACAGCTGACAACACTGCTTACTAGGATGCATTTCCGGTTGCAGCATATTTGTCTGATTATAAAATTAAAACGTGACAGTGTACAGTTTAATAGTTCATTATTGCTACAGAGATGAAGCGAAGAAAAAGCGAAAATGCAGAGCAAATATTTACAGTTGTAAGCATTTACCATTATCCACGAAAATTGTCTCATCTTACGGCAAGAGCAAAAGTAGTTTGAAAAGTAGTTGACTACATTTTTCTTAAACTGGTTACTTTCTACTAGTTACACTACTTGAAATGTAGTCTAAAAGTAATTGTAGTTAGATGACTTTTAAAGTAGTTAGTGTCCAAAAGAGGCGCCGTTCTGGGTCCGGTATTTCGTTGGAGCGCATGCGCACATCTGACTAAAGCGATGAACATTTCTCTTTGTGTTGCATTACAAGAAAATAAACTGTTAGCTGTAGACGTGGATATGGCACAGTACACAAGGCCTCTGTTTGAAGGTAAAGGTAACACCTTTGTTTCGATGCATGCCTTTTCCTATAGAAACTCCTTAGCGTGGTCACAAGTCAAAGGCTCTGTCGGCTGAGGCGCAAACACAACCACAGCAATTCACCCCTTCCAACTTCTACTTCTGCTCATTTTCCGACCAAAAGACAACCAAAAAACAAGGGCAGATCCAGATGCAAACCAGCTATGGTTCCCTATTTGATTTGTTTGAACGCCCGCATCACTGAATTGCCCCCCCCCCCCACAAAGTGGTTTAGATGAAGGTTACCCACCAAACTTGTAATGTAAAGAGACCATTTTAAAAGTTGGAAACTAAAGAAATTGGGTCGAGAAAAATTTGTAAAACTTCAAAACGTCATGAAAAATGCAGAGAGAATATCAAGGAAACCTGGAGAAAGGCCTTTGAAAATGTCGAAGACTTTAAAAACATCATTTATCAACTGACTAAACTATAGCATGGCAAAATTGGCTCCTGTTTTGCGAAGTTTTGTATCCGTCAGTACCCAGAAGAATTGCGGGTTGAGTTAGCCATTACGTCGCCTTGGTATAAACCACATTTCAACTTTAATTCCATGGACCACTTTAAAACTTGGACAATTTTTTAACTTCGTAGTTGATGCTAGTGATTGCCGTTGACAAGCAACTTCTAAGAGGACAGAAGGCAGTTTCATGAAGAGAACTCTAACTGCTTTCGGGCTTAAGGGGATTTTTTAGTTTTAACACAGGAAATGCTAAACTGGGGAACACTGCAGCAATAACAAGTTTCTTTTGGGAGTTTTAATCCCCACGATTGAGACATTCGTGCATTAATAACGGCCAGTGTTAGATGGACAATGTGACCAGCGAACAACCTTATCGGAGCATTGGATACGAATCCAGAAGAACGGGAGGACATTTAATCCCAAAGATAATCCCTCTGACTGGGCCTTTTGCAGGATTTGTGTCGAAGGAAACCGCAAAACAACTAGAACTGGACGCATGACTGGCCGTTCCTTGGAGCGATACAATAACAGCTCCACCGTTAAATCCGATGGACTGAAGAAGCGCGCCGCAAAATGACACAATCAAATGGACGTGTGCGCACGACTGATAATCAGAACAGCCGGACGAACGCAGACTGACTGACTTGTAGACGTACAGTCAGGCAGACGAACAGACAGCCATTGATATAAATATATGTATGTATGTATATATGCATTGATATAAATATATGTATGTATGTATGTATGTCAGTATGCATTTATACAAATATATGTATGTATGTATGTATGTATGCATATAGGCATTGATATAAATATATGTATGTATGTATGCATTGATATAAATATATGTATGTATGTATGCATTGATATAAATATATGTATGTATGTATGTATGGATGTATGTAAATATGCATTTATACAAATATATGTATGTATATATATAGGCATTGATATAAATATATGTATGTATGTACGTATGCATTGATATAAATATATGTATGTATGTATAATAATAATAATTAGACAATTTATATAGCGCCATAAACTATGTATGTATGCAAATATGCATGTGTGTATGTATGTATCTAGACACTTAATGTAGCGCCTTTTATGTACCTCACAAAAGAAATATATACAATACATATATATAGAGTTATATATACCATAGTAACAATACATATATACATATTGCTAGACTGAGGGATGGATGCGTAAACTGGCAGTCGAGTGGCGAACTCACGGGGAGGGCTTATTGACCTACGACCCCTACCAAATACCCTACTCTGACATTTTGTCCAATCCTGACATCATTACGTTCCACATCAGTCTGTCGATTCGCCCCTTCTATCTTCAAATCCTGGTGCCGCCTCTGCAGTCATTGTCTGGTCGAATACCACACACAGTGTCAGGCAAACAGGCATAGAGACAGCCTCGTTGATTCAGTGCGTTCTTCATATTGCTGCGAAATCCTAGGTGAACGTGCCTCGTAATAAATGTGAGATTTTCTAGACTTAAGACGAGGCAGACGGATACGAAACGCAGCTGAGAAGGTGGACGAAATCTAATCCTTTATCAGTAAGGAAGTGGTCGTGGAGATGTCGCATATGGTGTTGATGTAGGGTTTATTTGTTGAATGGATGTGTTTGAGGTGGTCTGGGAGAGGGATTCGTGGAAGAAATGAACCCTATTTTGGATTAATATTACCTTAAATCAATAGCAGTGCCTGTTTGCCAGCCAGTTTCGCCAGAGTTCGCCACTTCAAGGCGCCAGGGGGCGCACCATATGGTCACAACACAGAGTCTCCAGCTGCATATTCTAATAGAAATGTCTGCATGTAGCAGACATAGAAGATTTATAATGTGGCCTCTGTGGTCTTCTGTATCTCGAGCGGTTCTGTCTACGCGACTGTGACTGTTGATTGCGATTTCACTCATATGAGACCATACACCGAAATCACAAAGTGTCTGGCTAGAGATCCCAGTGACTAGCCATCCTGAAGTTACTGGGAGCTGCCGAGCTTCTTTAGCCACATTAGCAATTTAACTAACGCTCTTATTTCTTTCGCCAAAATGGCAGAAAGCAACTGACAGCAAAAACATTAATAAAAGAAAGCAGCGTATACGCTCATGTTTTTAAGCCGGCGTATACGCTTGGAGATTGTTTTTAGCAGTGTTGTTGGATCGGTGTTGGCCACGATAGGTGCCAGTGACGCCTTAGAAATGCCCGTTGGAGTCTTCGTAAAGACGGTGACTGAGAATAGGCACCTTTAACCAGTCCTTGACGATCCACTGCCCGTCGCCACTATTTGATTAGATTTCGTAGTGGCGCTGTATGAATGTAGGAATAAAAATAACAATTATAACCCCAAAAAGAAGTAGTAGTAGGTAATAATAATAAGACAATTTCTATAGCGCCGTAACATGACCGAGGCCGAAAAAGGGCAGTGTACATGAGTTCAAGCGACAATAGAAGAAATTAACCAGTCTTACGATAATTTAAACAGAAACGTTTTTAGCCCTTTCTTAAACGTATCCATATCTTAAACGTAGCAGTAGTATTAGTGTTGGTAGTAGTAGTTGTTATTGTTGTAGTCGTAGTAGTAGTAGCAGCAGGAGTAGTAGTAGTAGAAGTAGTAGTGGTAGTAATAGTAGTAGTAGTAGTAGTAGCAGCAGCAGCTGTAGTAGTTGTAGTAGTATTGGTAGTAGTAATAGTAGTAATAGCAGCAGCAGCACCAACAACAGCAGCAGCAGCATCAGTAGTAGTAGTATTAGTAGTAGAAGTGGTAGTAGTGGTGGTAGTAGTAGTAGTAGTAGTAGTAGTAGTAGTAGTAGTGGCAGCAGTAGTGGTAGTAATAGCAGTAGTAATAGTAGTAGCCGCAGCAGCAGTAGCAGTAGTAATAGTAATAATGATATCGTTTAGATGTGTGATCGGTGAAAAGAAGCATCAGACTGCGCCGGTCTTTCTCTGTCGAGCACTAAATGACCGACATAACGAGAGGTCAGTAATTGTGTATCGCGGTTCCTGTCTTAGACGAACGGCCCAAGAAGCATTTCTAAGAATCGCTAATTTATGCAGAAGGCAACGGTAATCGTATCATGTAATTGAAATTTCGAACGGATATGCTGACACATACATCCGGCACGTTTCCTGTTTCCTCCGTCACCCAGCCTATCTGCGACTGCTACAGGGACACGTCCTTCCTTCTTCGGTCGCTCTAGTGAAACAGCCCTTTCCAGAAATCTAATTAACATCGCCCTTCATTCCTACTTGGCAGATGATCACCTTTACGATCTACTGCGTCATTACGAGAGGGGAAGTTAGTAGGTACAGTGGCCATTATGACACAACGATGGCGACGACCGCGGTACTGACAACAACAAGACGACAACTGAGATGATGATTGTGATGATGATGTCATGTAATGATGGTTGTAATGCTGCTGCTGATGATGATGATGATAACGACGATGATGATATACATATATACACATACATACATTAATACGTTTATGCATACATACATAGACAAACAGGAAGACAGACAGATAGGTAGTAGTGAGTACAATCACACATATACATACTCTTCCTCTCCTTCCTCCAGACAGGAGACAGGCAGACGGACAGACATATAGTTAAATAGATAGATGATAGATAGACAGATAGACAGATAGACAGATAGACAGATAGACAGATAGACAGATAGACAGATAGACAGATAGACAGATAGACAGATAGACAGATAGACAGATAGACAGACAGACAGACAGACAGATAGACAGATAGACAGACAGATAGATAAACAGACAGACGGACGGACAGAGAGACAGCTGCGAGTAGGAGGAAGTCGAGGACTTAAAGTGCCTGGACTAAAGGAAGATGGAATATGAGGACGAAGAGGACAATGAAAATGAAAAGGGGTTTTAAATGTTTTCAAATGAAGCAGGAAGGATGACGATTAAAGATGAATGGGGTGAAGGAGGAAGGAGAGGAAGAGTAATGAGAAAGAGGATCATGAGAAGATGGTTGAGGAGAAGCAGGAGGAAGCTACTGATAATAGTGAGGATCGTGGGTCGTTGTGAAGTCGACAGTCGCAGTGTTTCGTTTTGACAGTTATCCGAAATGCAAAACAGAATAATGGATTGGCTTCACTGCAGATGACTTTACACTCTGCTTTAGCACAGTCAACCGCCGCACATGTACAGGCTTATAAATAACATACATAACACACATATATAGCCCTTATACCTAAATAACACTTATACTTATACATATATACTACATATATATTATATATACATATTATATATATTATATATTTTACCCATATTCTTATACAAACATAATAATCTTCCAATAACAAGTTTTTAAAAGAAGCTTAAAACTTACATGTTTGATAGGTCTGCCTAGATTTCTGTGCATTCCTGTTGATCTATAAGCCATGATATTACTTGATATTACTCGGTAGGACTTTTTATGGTCGTTGCACGCGTCTTTGAGACTGTTGTTAATTGCGCGCGTTATAAATGTCTGTTTAATGATGATGATGATGATACAACAACAACAACAATAATAATGATAATAATAATAATAACAATAGTATATCACAATCATATAATCTTCATATGCATGTATGCGCATAACATGACAGCGTATATCGGAGTGAATAAGGGACTAATTCAGTAACTGAGCTACTAATATGGGTTTCATGTGAGGGGCCTTCTACACGATACGCGCTATAGAAGGCTACTGTATTATACAGAGATCGGGTGCTGCAGAAGTTGTGGGACCGAATAGACTGAGAAACGGGCGTGGGTACACAATCACTAAGCGAATGCTGCAGTTGATCACGATGAGAAACTAGCGGTATTCCGCGATATGAGTTAGAGAGAGACTAACATTTTCAGTCCAATTACGGACGGGCTTTGACGAGGATAAATTTATCGGATACGAGGCATTTTGAACTAATCTCAGATAAGCTAATAATTTTGTTTGGCTGACTGATCACCAAAGCTTCAAAGAGAGAGAGAGAGACAGACAGACAGAAAGGGAGTGAGAGGGAAAGAAAGAGAGAAGAGAGAAAGTGAATGAGAGAGAGAAGAGAGGGTGAATGAGAGACAATGAGAGAAAATGGAGAGAGAGGGAAGATAAGAGAGAGTGAGAGAGAGTGAGAGAGAGTGAGAGAGTGAGAGAGAGTGAGAGAAACAGAGAGTGAAAGAGAGAAGAGAGAAGAGAGAGTGAGTGAGTGAGAGAGAGAGTGGAAGAGGGAAGGGAGGGAGAGTAAGAGTGAAGAGAGAGAGAGTGTGTGAGAGTGAAAGAGAGAAAAGAGAAAGAGTGAGTGAGAGAAGAAGACAGCAGAGAGAGAGAGAGCAAAGAGTGTGTGTGTGCGTGTGAAAGAGAGAAGGGGGAGAGAGAGAGAGCAGAGAGAGCGAGAGAGAGAAAGAGAAAGAAGAGAGAGAACGGAGGGTGAGAAAGAGAAAGAGAGAATGGAGAAAGAGAGAGAGTGAGAGAGAGAGTGAGTGAGTGAGTGAGAGAGACAGAGAATGAAAGTCCGGAGTGCATACTGGTGAGTCAGTTGTTTTTGCAATATTCTGTGTAATATACTTAGTCACATCTAATATGTATTCCAAGTACTTTCATAGTCGCAAAACAATAAAAGCTGTCAACAATTTTAATCCGGTATATATATATATTTATTTATTTATATATATATATATATATATATATGTACTCGTCCTGTGTCCGATTCACAAATAAAAGTCATATATCTTTGAATCTATTCATTTCTATATATAAAGACCGCACTGACATCATGAACCAACACACATTACATGCATTCATATACTGTAGGAATTAGATTTACATTCATGCATTTAATTTTCATTCCTTCTAAATACTGTATACATATGCAGGCCTTATAAGTCTTAAGGAGCTGTGTGTTTCGGTCTTTTAAGCCATTCCAGATGCCTTCGTTGGGCTGTGTAGGGTGACCTGGTTGTCCATCCGGTCCGAACTTCCACGGTGCAGCGTAAAGGCTTCTCTGTAGCTGGTCCAGCTGTCTGGAATAAGTTGCTTACGAGATGAGCTCCTATATGTTCTCTTTTCTCCTAGGTTCTCTTTAACTCATGGCTGTAAAAGCCTCTGGAAGCCATTTTGTGTGATGCTGGTTTTTTGTTGCCATGCAGGTCTGGATGAACAGGCGCTATATAAATATGTGATTACGACTACAGTTACAACGCCTATGTATCTGTATACGTATAGGCATAAAATGTGTATGCAAATAAATATACAAAATATGCCCATATGACATATATAGGCCAATGTATAGTAATTAAAACTATGACGTCAACCCGAGGTTGGTGTTTTGATGCAGCTGCTGTATAGGAAAGACTGAAAAATCGGTTTAGAAGCCGAATTTTTAACAGGCTGGTTTATTTCCATTTCAGTGAAAACAGGCGTCATCACAGAAAGATTAAATCGCCTTGCCTTACCTTGCCTTACCCCTTGCCTTGCTTTGCCTTACCTTGATTTGCCTTACCTTGCCTTACCTTGCCTTGCCTTACCTTATCTTGTCTTGCCTTGCCTTACCTTGCCTTATCTTGCCTAATCTTGCCTTACCTTGCATTATCTCACCTTACCTTGCCTTACCTTGCCTTATCTTGCCTTACCTTACCTTACCTTGCCTTACCTTGCCTTACCTTGCCTTGCCTTGCCTTGCCTTGCCTCGCCTTACCTTGCCTTACCTTAACTTGCCTTGCATTGCCTGCACGTTCCTTCTTATTGTTTTTTAAACTTTGGATGCCGATAAGTTTCCATCTTCCCCGCTCTTCTTTTCCCTCAATTTCCTTCTCTCTCCTATTCCTCTCTCCTCTTCCTCCTCCATTCACGTTCCTTCTTATCATCCTCTCCTTCCTCGACGTCATTTACCTCCTTCTCTTCAATGTAATTTTCCTTCTCTTCCACGTTCTCTTATACTAATTTGCTTCTCTTTCCCAAAGCTTCGTTCTCTTTTTACTACTCATTCTTGCCCTCTTCCTCGCCTCCTCATCCCCATCCCTCTTCATTTTTCTTCGTCTATGTCAACTGCTCCTTTTCTTCGTCCTCCTATCCCTTGCACCATCCTCCCTCTTCTTGTTCTCATCTGTTGCTCACTTATTGTTATTCAACGGGCGTCATTTCGTCTGAGACAGGCATTCTGATCCGACCGTAATGTCTTTGCGCTGGCTCCCCTCTCTCACTCTTCCTTCCGTCCTCTCTTCCTTCCGTCCCGCTTCTACGCCTTCTTCCTTGCCGATCTCTCACCATCCGTCATTCCATCTTTTCCTCGTTAGACTCATACTCCACTGGCCCCTTTCCGGACTTCATTCCGAGTCCTTCGGTTTCAGGAAATTGTTATTTTTTGCGCAGATGCATAGAGAAGCAGAGACAGACAGACATACAGAGAAACGAGCTGCTATCTGTCTCTGTAGTTGTCTAATAGACTATTACACAAACAAATAGATTGATAGGTAGTTGGAAAACAGACAGGCGGATAAAAAGACGGGCAGACATGCATACTTGCATGCAGACATGCACACATACATGCTGGAGCTGGGTCCGTATCGGTTATTTAAGTAGGCATTGGTTTTCGGTTTTTCATATATTTTAAAAGTCGGTTCGGTTTTGGTTTCGGTTTTTCTAAATATCGTGATATCGGTTTTGGGGTTTTATGTGTTCATTATGTTTTAAATTTATAGTTCGACTTTGCTGTTTTCTCAGAAAATGTAGATGTACATGGTTTTCTACAGTAATCGTAATCGTAATTCCGAGATTTCTAAAGCGCCCAACGAAAGCCGCGGGGACCAGCTTATTCACAGGCGCTCAGTCAAAACAAAATCGATAGGCAAAAGGGTTCGGTTCCAGGTCAAGATCCAAAAGTCAAGCCGAGAGACACCGTGGCAACTATGGGGTGGTGGTGTTTGGGGTTGGAGAGGAGAGAGAGACAAGAGGAAGAAGGGGTGTCAGTGACCTTATGGCCTCGTTCTTCAATGAATCGGGTGAGGTCCTTCGCCATGGTGAATGGAAGCCACGCCATTTAAGGCCAAAGTGTATTTCGCAACTACACAGTGTGCAGTGTTGTTTAACTGTAGTAAAATTGTATGTTAAAAATTAAAATCGTACTTTATGTGTTCGACTACATGCGTTATACGTTCTTTAAATGTCCATAATTCTGTACACAACGCCTCGTAAGGAATGAAGCAACTTATTGAAGCGTATCTTTAATACGACAGTGTAATACAGATGTTCAATATTTGCTGAACAAGTCCTAGTAAATTTTGCAGTAGAAACACGAACGAAAACTCATTTGGTCAAATAGTCCACTGCCCCAAAGTACACGACGCCTCAACTTCCACTGTGTAGTACGTATACGGGCATACATCGTTTACTTTAGTATACAGCTGGGACACTGCTATTTTTTTCAATAACGGAACTCGTATACCAGTCAACATCAATTACTTTCGAGGATGTTAAGGAAAGGTCATTGAAAGAAAAATAATATCTTGTTAGAGAAAATATTTTTATATACGCATTCTATGTACGTCGACTTTTCGGTTTTGGTTTTTATCTTCGGTGTTCGGTGTTTTTCGTTATTCTGAAAGCGGACTTTGGTGTCGATTTCGGTTTTCTATCAACCCAAATGTCCAGTCTTTGTTTGAAACTGTTCAAGCTCGATGCAAAAATATTATTTCTTTTTGGTAGCTGGTTCTAGATATTCACAATGCTTTGGCTGAAAAGAATTTCCTGATGCTCATATATGGCGCTGTACTGTGGTGGGGGCGCAGAATGTGTCTTCTGGGATATCTCCACAGCCTTTCTCTTCAACCTTTCCAGCTTCGTCCATAAATAATTAAATGAATGCATACTTTCTCCGTAAGTTCCTTCCTTCATGTTGCTGTGTTCTTCTGTCGGTTTCTCGTGACACGTCTTCTGTCTGAATGTCTTTCTGTCACTTCTGTCGCCAGTGCAAACGTGACATTCTGTAGATCACGTCAGAATACGTGACATCGTGACATCATATGAGGCCGGTCTCGTGCAGGTATAAACATTCTGCAAACGGCTTTCTGATTATTGGGTTGTCTCTGACACTACATCCTTACCATTTGTTCACTTCAGTCTCCGCCTCTTCCGTCACATGTTTTCTTCTTGCTTTCGTTTCCTCAGAGTCTGGACCTGACCCAAAACGTACTTGGACGTATTGTACTAAATGTAAATGTAAAATATACATGTTTTCTATAGACCCGTATGGTCTCGACCCTACTCATTTTTCAATGAATTTATGGGGTGAGATTCTTCATCACCGCTGCCAGTTTGAATGGGCGCCACACCATTCAAGGTTCCCGTGTACGGACTGTGCTATCTGTGGGTGTCTGTCTGTCTGTGCCTGACGGTCTGTCTCTGCCTGTCTGCCTGTCTGTCTGTCTGTAGGCCTATGTCTGTCTGTCTAGATAACAGCATTCTTGCAGCAGCAATCATGTCGTTAGTCTCCACGGTTGGTCGAGATTAGCGCCAAAGAGATCGATCAAGTTTGATCAAACAGATCGAACCGAAAACCTTAACAGCGCTCTGATTCAGTGCGAGGGGTCATCGCTCCTCTATTTGCCATAATAATATAAACTATTTACATGTATATGCATATGTATATTATATATATATATATTTGTCGTATCTTCAACCGTCCTCGAGCCGAGGATTGGCTGCACCACGGCCTTTTTTCCCCATCTGCTTCTGTCCTCGTCTCTTGTAATAACTGGTCGAACGATAATTCAGTCCACGACTTGATTTTATCTACCCATGTTATCTTGGGTATTCCCCGAGCTCGGGATCCAAGAATTGTGCCTTGGATTATCTCTTTCTCTAATCAGTTTCCACTCTTCCGTAGCACGTCCCCGAAGCATGAAAGCTTCTGCTTCTTGATTAATCCAAACAGACTCCTCTCTACTCCTGCCGTCTCTAGGACCAACTCATTTGTCTTCTTGGCGGTCCACGGTACTCCAAGAATCTGCCGCAAACACTTAATTTCAAATTCCTCGATTATTGCCTCTTCATCTTTCTTTCTGGTCCAGCTTTCAAAGCCATGCTGTGCCACTGGCCATACAATTATATACACATACACGTATATACAAGTATATATAAAGACTGGTCATACATGTGTATACACATAAATTTAATACGTTGCATTAATTATTATGCTGGTCATTTAACAAAGTGGACAATCTCTTAACCTACACGCTGCTGCTGATAATAGGCAGTTATAATGGGGTCACGGAATGGCTGGTGCGATACACAATGGGCTGCTATAATTAGACTACTTTTCTTCTCGCTAATTTCCGTTTTTCATTGGATTAGCGTTCCATATCCGCCGTGGGTAACAATGGACAACGTAACGATAGAGCGACGTAACTCATGCGAAGGGTAGGTCCTTTATGCAGAATGGTACACGCGTTTACGATCTTCTATGCAGTCTACATGGAGTATTATATGTCATGCAGTATTACAACACGTGCTATGACTGCGTGTTTATGTCACATTTGTCTTTTTATATATAAATATAAATAAATATATATATATATGCAATACTTGTATTGTGTTTTTAAGTCTGGTGCATTGTGATTTATATCTAACACACAAAGGGCTTGTTTTGTTCTTTTGCTCTTTGCTGTTTCTGTAGAAACGCCTCGAAAAAGTGTTTCTGCCTCTGTATCTGTCTCTCCCTCTGCTTCTCTGTCTCTCCCTCTTCCTCTTCCTCTCTTTCTTTCTCTTTCTTTCTATCAGTTTCCCATTTGCCTCTCATTCCTACCTTTGCCTTGCTCCTGCGCTCCCCATCTTTCGATCTCCTTTGTATCCCTGTCCCTTGTATCTCAACCTCTCTTCCTCTGTGCCTTTCTGTCCCTCTCCCTCCCTCTTAATATATCTGTGCATCTCCTTCCCTCTCCGTCTGCCTCTCCCGCCCACTTACTTTATCTATCCCTCTCATTTACTTTGTCTATCCCTCTCACTCACTTTGTCTATCCATCTCACTCACTTTGTCTATCCCTCTCACTTACTTTGTCTATCCCTCTCACTTTTTCTATCCCTCTCACTCACTTTGTCTATCCCTCTCACTCACTTTTTCTATCCTTCTCACTCACTTTGTCTATCCCTCCCACTCACTTTGTCTATCCCTCTCACACACTTTGTCTATCCCTCTCACTCACTTTTTCTATCCATCTCACTCACTTTGTCTATCCCTCCCACTCACTTTGTCTATCCCTCTCACACACTTTGTCTATCCCTCTCACTCATTTTTTCTATCCCTCTCACTCACTTTGTCTATCCCTCTCACTCACTTTTTCTATCCATCTCACTCACTTTGTCTATCCCTCTCACTTACTTTGTCTATCCCTCTCACTTTTTCTATCCCTCTCACTCACTTTGTCTATCCCTCTCACTCACTTTTTCTATCCTTCTCACTCACTTTGTCTATCCCTCCCACTCACTTTGTCTATCCCTCTCACACACTTTGTCTATCCCTCTCACTCACTTTATCCATCCCTCTCACTCGCTTTGTGTATCCCTCCCACTCACTTTGTATATTCCTCTACCTCAATTTGTCTATCCCTCTCACTCACTTTGTCTATCCCTCCCACTCACTTTCTATATTCCTGACCCTCAATTTGTCTATCCATCCCACTCACTTTGTATATTCCTCTCTCTCAATTTGTCCATCCCCTCCCACTCACTTTGTCTATCTCTCCCACTCACTTTGTATATTCCTGTCTCTCAATTTGTCCATCCCCTCCCACTCACTCTTTCTATCCCTCCCATTCACTTTGTATATTCCTGTCCCTCAATTTGTCTATCTCTCCCACTCACTTTCTATATTCCTCTCTCAATTTGTCTATCCATCCCACTCACTTTGTATATTCCTCTCTCTCAATTTGTCCATCCCCTCCCACTCACTTTGTCTATCTCTCCCACTCACTTTGTATATTCCTGTCTCTCAATTTGTCCATCCCCTTCCACTCACTCTTTCTATCCCTCCCATTCACTTTGTATATTCCTGTCCCTCAATTTGTCTATCTCTCCCACTCACTTTCTATATTCCTCTCTCTCAATTTGTCCATCCCCTCCCACTCACTTTGTCTATCTCTCCCACTCACTTTGTATATTCCTGTCCCTCAATTTGTCTATCTCTCCCACTCACTTTCTATATTCCTCTCTCTCAATTTGTCCATCCCCTCCCACTCACTTTGTCTATCTCTCCCACTCACTTTGTATATTCCTGTCTCTCAATTTGTCCATCCCCTCCCACTCACTCTTTCTATCCCTCCCATTCACTTTGTATATTCCTGTCCCTCAATTTGCCTATCTCTCCCACTCACTTTCTATATTCCTCTCTCTCTCAATTTGTCCATCCCTTCCCACTCACTTTGTCTGTCTATCCCCACCCACTTTTTGTTCGCATACTCTTGTTGTTGATTTTTAGTCTTCGGTTGGTTGTGAGGCAACGATGTTGTGTTGACAGGGAGACGTTTGTCCGTTTTTCATTGGATCAGACTTAATCCGGATGAGTGACGCCTTAATCCACCGCCTCAGCTGTGCATCGCTTGTGTTCAGATGCATTCGTTCTTTTAAAACTACTGACTGGATCCAGCAATTTGACTCTATTTCAGTCGGGTATTCTCTTGTGTATTGGCTGTATTTTTTACCTCGGGATTACTTTCTATGCTTCTGCTAGTTTCGGTCGCTATAGAAAACCGTGTACATTTACATTTTTCCTTTTTCTGCCTGTCTGTGTTTCTTTTTGATTATTTCTGCATGTATGCTTCTGCTTCTGTATGTAATGTAATGTAATGTAACAAGCACTTATATAGCGCTCTTCAAGTACCTCTCAAAAGCGCTGTATAAGTGTCTGTTTGTCGATTAATAACTTGTCCGGCTGCGTAATTTTTTAGCGCTAGTACATATTCTAAGCTGATCGCTGGCTGGTTGTAATCACTCGTTAATTTCTGTCCCGTACAGACTCTGCTCTACTGTGTTCTTATGTTGGACCTGCTGTTTCGATTGAAACACATGCAAACGCTGATTGATCCCTCAGCTGGGTGATCTTTCCTGTTACATGGTCCGATGTAAGTCTCATCTGAAGCCCCGGGATTCGAATCCAGACACTGTCTGTGAAAGGTCGACGGATTTCCTTGCAGGCAACAACCCACCTGCTTATAAATGCAGACATGCTAGAGCAGAGCAACGGAAGTTGAACAGCGCATTTCTTTAGTATCGTATTGGTCTTAGTGAGGTTCTTAAAATTCGCTATATAAATGTTAAGATACATACATACGTACATACATGCATACAATTCTTTGATGTCATTCAGTTATGATTCAGGTCTAAACTAAAGACTCATCTCTTTAAATTTGCCCAACCACCTGTAGACTCCTGGCTTCTGGTTTCTCTGACCTATCGGAATTCGACCCGGCTTCCCCAACGGATTATGATTTTCGATTGCGATTTCGACTTGAAGCGACCATCGACTGATGCCTTGATAATGGCGCTATATAAGTCTTTAGATTAGATTAGATTAGATTATGCATGCATACATACATACATACATAGTTACATACATACATACATACATTCTTGCGTACATACATACATACATACATTGTTGCATACATACATACATTCTTGCATACATACATACATACATACATACATACATACATACATACATACATACATACATTCTTGCGTACATACATACATACATTCTTGCGTATATATATACATACATACATACATACATACATTCTTGCGTACATACATACATACATACATTGTTGCATACATACATACATTCTTGCATACATACATACATACATACATACATACATACATACATACATACATACATTCTTGCGTACATACATACATACATTCTTGCGTATATATATACATACATACATACATACATACATTCTTGCGTACATACATATATGTATAAGCCTACATGTCTCATCTGTGTAAGGAATAAGTTTGTTTTGACAGAAGCGCCTTATGAGCGAGTTCAGCTTCAGGCAGCTGTAGGGAGTCGATTGGTAAGAATAAACAGGTGCAGTTCGCGTTGCATTAAATCGTCGATTCGTTTCATCAGATCGAACAAAATCGATTGAAGTAGAGCGAAAATTAGCTCCTGGTTTTAATTAAAAATTCTTCGCGTCACTGTTTGCCGTTTCGGTAATTGCAATCTGTCAAAACGGCTGAAGATTTGTGTTAGTGTTGTTCACCTGATTTCTTTTGCCGCCGTTCTTCTCACGCGCCTCTGGGCCAAAGTTGAACATGCTTATAAGCCTTGAGTAGGAAGACATCACGTTACGTTACCTTACCTCACCTTTGTGGCTTATGGTGCGCGTTTTCAAGTCGGCTAAGCCGTAAAAATTACAGCAATATCAATTGGAAGAAAAATGTCCTTTACATCGAGGAGTAACGAAAAACGCCTGACTGCGTAACGAACCGTATGAGACGATAGTGTTGCTGTTGGGGTTATGATTGTTACATCTATTTTGATTATCAGTCTGCGTCTGGGTATTTTGGCCACACTTAAGCCCTGTATCTGGTGTTAGTAGACATCATTTTGGAGCGTTATGTGTATTGTTTAGACAATAGAGAGAAGATAGAAAATAAATAAATAAAGATATTCCATGACGAACTAAACAGCAAATAAATTTGACTAAGACCGAAAACAGTGTAGCCTTTATTCGCACCCATCGCCGGCAAATGGCTGGGGTCAGGAACTGGTGGTGATGATGATGGTGACGATGATGACGATCACGATGATCATGACGATAACGATGATGACGACGATGGTGATGACGACGACAACGATGATGATGATGACGACGATGATTATGATGACCACGATGTTTATGATGATCACGATGATGATGATGATGATGATTTCGACGACAACGACGATGACGATGATGACGACGACGATGATGGTGATAATGCTGTATAATCAAGAATTTCCCGCCATCTAGATACACAAATGTCTGCTCTATTGCTTACATAACCACCCGCTGGCGGGCACGAACAAGCGTGGACGGTTACAAGAAATGGCAGTCAACACAATCTACAGTCCGTGCAGCGTCAAACCCTCTCGACTTCTACCCTTCGACGGATCTCTATAGTCAAGATATACAATGGTTGCGAGCATCATATTCACATTATTTGTGGCCAGATTCTTTCTATAGGTCCTCATCAGTGACGTCTACAAGTCTTTTGTGTTTTGGTCACTGAGGTCCTACTGAGCACGCCTCGAGTTCACGACATTACCACCCTGGTTAATGCGACTTTACGACGCCAAAGGAACGCATCATTAGACGTTACCGCCGGCGAGAGGCAACAGATGCGAAGAAGCGCGGAAATTGGGCGATGGATGATATGCTGCCTGGCCAGGGAGGGAACAAGTACACAGACAGACGGACAGACAGACAAACAGACAAACGGACAGACAGACAGTTATATACACAGACGGAGCAGACGGACAGACATACAGACAGACAGACATACATACAGACAGACATACAGACAGACAAACGAACGGACAGACATACGTACAGACGGACGGATGAACAGACAGACATACAGACAGACAGACGGACGGACAGAAAGACAGACATACAGACAGACAGACAGACAGACAGACAGGCGTGTAGTCAGATACGAAGAGGTAGGAAACTGTTTGCAGATATTTTTAAGGGGGCGAGAAAGAAAGAATAAATAAGTTTAACAACTGAATGAAGAAGGACACAAAAAACAGACAGACGAAAGACAGACGAAGAAGTGCTGCATAGGAACAAGAATACGGACACACAGGCCGAGACAAAGACAGACAGACAGACAGATGTAATGAGACATACAGACAGACAGACAGTCGTAGGCGTTCATGCACCTTGTCGATCTTACTGCTTACCCCCTCTTAGTCTAAGTGATGACAACAGCTGTCTGTCTGTCTGTCTGTCTGTCTGTCTGTCTGTCTGTCTGTCTGTGGCAAAAACGTCGCATAAAAATTATTGACACACAGCGTTGTTTTGAATAGGCTTAGATCAGAGGCAGATCCAGGATTACCCCATGTGAGCCGCTGCCCCTCCACCGCTGAACCCACCACCGCCTACCGTTTTGCTGAATCATTCACACAAACACACCCGCCCACACGTACAGAAGCACACACAGAAATGCACACACAGAAGCACACACAGAAGCACACACAGAAGCACAAACAGAACCACACACAGACATGCACACACAGAACCACACACAGACATGCACACAGAACCACACACAGACATGCACACACAGAAGCACACACAGAAATGCACACACAGAAGCACACACAGAAGCACAAACAGAACCACACACAGACATGCACACACAGAAGCACACACAGAAGCACACACAGAACCACACACAGACATGCACACACAGAACCACACACACAGATGCAACGTGACTGAGTCATCTCCTTAATTCAATTATGATTGAGGCTTAAATGTGTTCTCTGTTGCTCTGACGCATGGGCGCCACAGACATTTTTGCAGGAAGAGGCGAAGCATGAAAACGAGACATGTCGTCCATCCGGATGTAAACAAAATGTAAACAAAATGTAAATGTTAATGTACACGTTTTTCTATGGCCTGGACCCTGCTCACTTTTCAGGGTGGACCAAAAGCGTTCAGACGTGAATTCCGGGTGGGAGGGGCAAGCGCCCTGTGTTGCCCCGATTTGCGAGTACCAGTGCTCGGAAATCTTTTTTCCTATTCGATCTAATTTGACTGTTACTCCGCTCGTGTAGAATCACTCGGGCTAAATGAAGCCTAAAAAGTCCACTTCTACCACTACAGATATATCAAGTAGGCGATATACAGCAGGAGCTGATGATGAGGAGAAGGAGGAAGAAGAAGATGACGATGATGATGAAGAAGATGGTGGTGGTGGTGGTGATGATGATGATGATGATGATGTAGATGATGTAGATGATGTGGATGATGATGACAATGTGGAGGAGGAGGAGGGGAGGAGGAGGAGGATGATAATGATTATAACTGAAACGAAGTTGGAGACTTTTCTGATCAGTCCGGCTGCTCCGTTTGATGTGCGCAATTACTATCGCAGTTCTTATAGCGTTCAGTAGGTTTCTCGTCGACTTCAAAGACACGGTCCGCAGGGTATGTCGCCCTTTTAGATAGAATTGCAGTTTTTACACAAAAACATGAAACTTGGCAGACATGTTATTTATACCAAAACTGTAATTTTAAGCATTGTAGGCATTGGCCCTAAGCGCTACAAGCTACGAACTGTAATTCTAAGCATTGTAGGCATTGGCCATAAGAGCTACGAACTGTAATTCTAAGCATTGTAGGCATTGGCCATAAGAGCTACGAACTGTAATTCTAAGCATTGTAGGCATTGGCCATAAGAGCTACGAACTGTAATTCTAAGCATTGTAGGCATTGGCCATAAGAGCTACGAACTGTAATTCTAAGCATTGTAGGCATTGGCCATAAGAGCTACGAACTGTAATTCTAAGCATTGTAGGCATTGGCCATAAGAGCTACGCGCCGCCATATTGGAAAATGGCTGCCGAAATATGCGTTTTAATTTTAACTCCTGAATGGATCAGAGGATTTCGATTATCTTTTCTTCTTTAGTTCAGCAGTCAATTCTTTACCCAAAAAAGTTAAAACAGTCGCGGTCTGCTTTACTTCTAAGGATGCTATACTTGATCTCCATCTTTCTTCTTTTCCTGTTTCTATTCTTAATTCCTCTTCCTACTCCCATTCCTCTCACGTCTTCCGGTTATGCCTTTTCCTCCGGCTCCTCTGCCTCTTCTTCTTTCTCTGCCGCTTCTTCATCCTCTGCTTCTTCTTCTTTCTCTGCCGCTTCTTCATCCTCTGCTTCTTCTTCTTTCTCTGCCGCTTCTTCATCCTCTGCTTCTTCTTCTTTCTCTGCCGCTTCTTCATCCTCTGCTTCTTCTTCTTTCTCTGCCGCTTCTTCATCCTCTGCTTCTTCTTCTTTCTCTGCCGCTTCTTCATCCTCTGCTTCTTCTTCTTTCTCTGCCGCTTCTTCATCCTCTGCTTCTTCTTCTTTCTCTGCCGCTTCTTCATCCTCTGCTTCTTCTTCTTTCTCTGCCGCTTCTTCATCCTCTGCTTCTTCTTCCTTCAGCTTTTCCTGCGTCTTTCTCTCAGTTTGTCGATCAATCACTTGTCCAGCTGCATAATTCTTCTTCTTTCTCTGCCTCTTCTCCTTCTTCTGCTTCTTCTTCCTTCAGCTTTTTCTCGTCCTCTGTTCGGTCTTCTCTTTCTATTTTCCTCTTTCTTCCCGCTTTCTTTCTATCATCCTTGGCGGTGAAAGACGAACAAGAGCAGGAAGAAGAAGAAGAAGAAGAAAAGAAGAAGAAGACGATGACGACGAAGAAGAAGACGACGACGACGACGAAGAAGAAGAAGAAGAAGAAGAAGAAGAAGAAGAAAACGTTGACAAAAAAATTGAACTAGAAGGTGGAACCCATAGAAATAACCTAGGACGCGTGCTTATCTGGTCCTTGGCCATTTAGTCATTTACTACACCCGTAAATGTTCCTTGGTCATTTAGTCATTTACTACACTCGTAAATGTTTCTGAGGTTCAGCCGGAACTGTGCAGATTTCCAGCGGAACTGTTCCAGAAAGATGTTCGTTCTTCTGTTAAATTGTTCCGTTGTGAGTTCAGTTATTCTATTGTTGTAATTGACAACTGCTGTTGTAATGTAATTTGAAATTTGTATAGCGCCTCTGCAAGATAAACTCATCAGAGGCGCTCACTGCCCTTACGATGTTCAATGTCCTTAAGAACGGAACATTCATCCATTAGTAAAACATTGCTCAGATGACTAGAAGAGTTGTTGATGTTGTTGTTGTTGATGATGTTGTTGTTGTTGATGTTGTTGTTGATGTTGTTGTTGTTGTTGTTGTAGGTCTATCGTTGTTGTGCTACAGCTGTGCTAGTACTCACAACGACAACTGTGGTCCTTTCTTTAAACCACACGGAGTTGAAGTCGTCCAGAACTGTACGACGGTCTGTGGCTTACAAAGACAAAAGGCCATTCCAAAAAGTAAGTAAGACAATGCACAAAACTTACTCCTGTCTTCGTAATGTCAGTCATCTGATACATTCGCTTCTTTTCTTGTGTGTCAGATGCTTCTTTGTTTGGGTCTAAAAGACTCTGGTGTCGAATGAAGAGATGCTTCTTTGTTTGGGTCCAAAAGACTCTGGTGTCAAATGAAGAGATGCTTCTTTGTTTGTTTGTTGCTGTTGCTGTGTGTCTTTCTGTGTTTCTTTGTTTGTTTGTTTCTGTCGCTGTGTGTCTTTCTGTGTTTCTTTGTTTGTTTGTTTCTGTCGCTGTGTGTCTTTCTGTGTTTCTTTGTTTGTTTGTTTCTGTCGCTGTGTGTCTTTCTGTGTTTCTTTGTTTGTTTGTTTCTGTCACTGTGTGTCCTTCTGTGTTTCTTTGTTTGTTTGTTTCTGTCGCTGTGTGTCTTTCTGTGTTTCTTTTTTTGTCTGTGCCTGTGGTTTTGTGTCTTTTGGTGTATGCTGTATAGACATTTGCCCCTGCGTTTCGATGTGTGCCTCCATCAAGTGTCGGGCTGGGTATATCTGTGTTTGTTTGTCTCTATGTCTGTTTGTCTGTGTGTCTGTTTATGTTATTTTCGTTGAGGTTGTGGTTGTATGTGTGTATCGATATGAACTACAAGTGACCATCGATATATGTCTTATGCATTCTTACAGTGGCGCTATAGAAGTTTTCAGAGTAGTCTACATTAAATTGCACAAGTCTAGATTAGACTAATCGTAATCCCGAGATTTCTATAGCGCCCAACGAAAGCCACTTCACGGGGACCAGCTTATTCACAGGCTCTCAGTCAAAACAAAATCGATAGGCAAATGGGTTCGGTTCCAAGTCAAGATCCAAGAGATAGGCAGAGAGACAGCGTGGCAGCTATGGAGGGTGATGTTTGGGATTGGAGCGGAAAGAGGGGTAAGAGGAAGAAGGGGAGTCAGGATAGGATCTGTGAAAGAGGAATGTTCTCAGTTAGGAGTGAAAGGCCAATGCAGAAATTGCAAGCGGTGGAGCATAGATGAGTTTGTATGATGGGTCAGAAAACTGTCGCAGATCTGGGGGGAGTTTATTCCAGAGTGGTGGGGCAGCTATGGTTATGAAGCGATTGCCAAATTTTAAGGATGAGGTGTATATACTAGACTGGGCTAAGCTAAACTAGACTGACGTAACTTAGATTAGATTAGACTAGACTAGATTAGACGTAAGTACTCCAGAGTAAGTAGACTAGATCAGATAAGAACATAAGAGTTAAGATTAGATTAGACTAGAACAGACGTAACTAATCCAGAATAAGTAGACTAGATCAGATAAGAACTTAGCAGATTAGATTAGGCTGCTGTTTGCCTGTGTTCGTTTGTATTTCTGTGTCCATCTATGCATTTACTTCTTTCTATATAGCAGCTTGAGTTGCTGCATATCTCTCTGTGTGGGTATACGCGAGTGTCGACTGTCTTTTTCACAGTTGCTTCTTAAGACCGTCTGCAGTTGCTGAGGGCCTTTTACACCTGGAGAAGTCTTTATCGGCCGCAGGTAGATGGCGACAATCAGCGTGACTGCAGAGACAAAGGCTGTTCAGGGATATCCTGGGCGGGGCAGAGACAAGCAGTCAACGTAACTTCTATAGCGCTTACTGTTCACTCCAGGCGACGGTTGCAAAACACACCGTAGACCGGCAGCCTTAAAGGTTTCCCGGATATGTAGGCCTAGTTAAAGCAGAGGCAAGAAGTAGGTTTTTAAGTTTTCAAAAATCTAAAACCTACTAAAGTCGAAAATCATGTTTTTAGGTTTCTATTTTGTGGTAGAAATGAAAAATAATAAGCTAAGATTTGTTTTTGTTTCATGCGGAAAAACAAATTGTAATTAAGCCTGCTTAGCATCGCGGTGATTGCGATGCTGAAGGAGATTACCGGAGCATTGAACTGATGCTCAGAGGTAAATATTCCATGCAACGACATCGTTCTGCTTCTGTCGTCTGAAAAAATAACAAAACCGAAAAACCTACACATCTAAAAACCCTATAAGATTTTTTCTTTTCAAAAAGTAGGGTTTTCAACCCTGAGCTAAAGTGCTAATACCAATGATGCAGCAGCATCAGCAGCAACAGCCGCAGCAACAGCAGCAGCAGCAGGAGCAATCGTGGTGATCGAGCGATGCCAGTTATAATTTCAATTACATCAGTTATTTAGCATAGGTAAGAAGATAAGACAGGTTAGGTCCAACAGGGTATGGTAAAGTATGGTAGCGTACTTGGTAGGGTAGGATAAGGAAAGGTATAGAATAGGGTAGGGTAGGGTAGGATAAGGTATGGTAGGGTAAGATAGGGTATGGAAGGGTAGAGTATGATAGGGTAGGGTATGGTATGGTAGGGTAGGGTATGGTAGGGTAGGGTATGGTAGGGTAGGGTAGGGTATGGTAGGGTAAGGTATGGTAGGGTAGGGTAGGGTAGAATATGGTAGGGTAGGGTATGGTATTGTCGCGCACCACCGGTCCTCCTTCCGCCAACACCAGGCCGAGTTACAGAAGGAGTCAGGATGGCCTCCTTAGCGCTTAGCCGAGTCCGTATCTGTAGGGCTCCCGGGGTATATCGGGATATGACGTAGTCAACCAAGCCAAAAGCATCCGAAATATAACGTGTATTCTCAATTCGACAATCAGATCAAGCACATTAGCAACTTCTTCGAACAAACGACGACAACTAACTGACTGACTACTAACTGACGACCAACTGACTACGGACGAACTAGTAACGGACTGAACTGCCAACTGAACTACGACAAATCCTGTCCCCGCCTTATATAGGGCACTCATTTGCATATTGGGCACTCATTTGCATATTGGGCACTCATTTGCATATTGGGCACTCATTTGCATATTGGGCACTCATTTGCATATTGGGTACTCATTTGCATATTGGGCACTCATTTGCATATTGGGTACTCATTTGCATATTGGGCACTCATTTGCATATTGGGCACTCATTTGCATATTCGGAACTCATTATTTTGCCACAATTCTCCCCCACTAAGAACCAAAAAGTCCCCTTTTTTTGGGTGCACAGTACTAACAGAAAGTTCAGTTCAGCACAAATAATGTTCAGTTCAACACAAATACTGTTCAGTTCAACACAAATACTGTTCAGTTCAACACAAATACTGTTACCCACAGATAAAATTAAAACCAAAAATGCAGTTCAGCACAACTGGTAATCACAATTAAAGTTAGTTCAACAATGGAAATAACAGTTGAAACCAAAATGCAGTTCAATCCAAAATAATGACGTCGCCATCATCGTCTGACTCCGCGTCGGCAGCGGGTACCACAGGAAGTACATCTGCCCGAGGCCTCTGTTCACCAAGCTGCATGCCCTCGTAAACAGCCTGAAACACTCATTCAGCACAGTCCGGAAGACGTTTCGCTAGGATCTCACAAAACCGTTCAGAGGAAACGAACCTCGCCAAGGGCATACCGTCGCGTACTACGCGCATGACATCGTTCTTCAAAGCCTCAAATCCTCTTTCGATGAGAGGAAGTTCGTCCAGAATCCGTAAGAGTTCAGGGTCCAGTTCCCATGCCGGCGGACTAGGTACAAGCAGCGGGCTTCTGCGTGCCATCGCCAACTCTTCCATCTCCGGTTCAATGAGACGATCAGCATTCGTGCGAGTTGCATCCAAGAAGGCATCGCTCAGTAGGAGGTCGTAGAGAGTATCGATACTTTCGGGAAGATCTCCGTCCTCACCGAGGAATGAGCCGGCGTCTGGTAAGTCACTATCAGTGGTTGATAGCCCGCAGTTAAGGCCCGTTATCAGAAAGTCGTCGTCCCACATAACAGCGTCCTCACCTGCAACGAAGACTTCGCCGAGACTCGGACGTTGCAGGCCGCTGATGGACGCGATCGGCTCCTCATCTGCAACGGAAGTTTCATTCTGGCGTTGCAGGCCGCTGATGGACGCAATCGGTTCCTCATCGGCAACGGAGGTTTCGTTGACCTTCTGGCGTCTTCCTGAAACGCGTCCGCCTCGATCTCGGAGTCCATGTTTTTTAAAGCAGTGTCTGCGTAAAGATTTAGCAGCACCAACGCCAGTAAACACCGATCCACACGTACACTTGAAACGTCGGCCATCCATTGCGTCAGAGTTCATAATGACTTTTGACGTGAAAACGCTGTGCTTATATAGCAATGACCAGTTGGCGCGCGGACGCCCGACTAAAACCGCATCGGCTTCCGACGTTCCCGGCGTGGTCGTTCCAACAAATTCTCAGCAATGGCAACTTCTGCAGTTCGGTCCTGTTCATCGTCCATTGCAGGAGTGACTCCATCCTGATCGTCAGGTGTGGTTTCATAACATGGCTTTAATTTATCCACGTGTGACGTAAATGGTTTAGCCTTTACGGATTTCCGTAGCAGGTAATTCACTGGGCCAAGCTGGCGCACCACCACATAAGGACCCGTGTACATCATTTGCCATTTCGGGCTCCGACCTTGATACCTTCGTGGTGTGAAGTACCACACTTTGTCTCCCGCTGAGAATTTGGCCGGCCGGACCCGCAGGTCATATGCCTGTTTCCGTCGCTCTGCCGTCTTCCGAAGATTTTCACGCACCATTCGGTATGCCTCTTCCATCCTTTCAGCTAATTCCTCGACGTAGGAAGAGTAAGTGACGACCTCACTCGACGTCCTGGGGGGTTTCCCATATACAATATCCAGTGGTGCTCTATTCTCCTTTCCAAACAGTAAAAAGTTTGGTGTAAACCCTGTCGATTCATGAATCGAAGCCCGATAAGCTGCCAGGACGTGCGGTAGGAATTCATTCCAATCTCGTTGATGGATGCTGATAACCTTCCCAAGCATGGCGTTGAGCGTCCTATGAAATCGTTCGATCATCCCATTCCCACTGGGATGGTAACTGGTAGTTCTTACTTTGTCGATACCAAGGAGCCTGCAGAGTTCCTTGAAGAGGTGTCCCTCAAAATTCGTCCCTTGGTCTGTGAGAATCTGCAAGGGTGCACCGTACCGAACAATTACGGTATCAACTAACGCTTTCGCCACGGAGGTAGCCTCTTGATTAGCCATAGGTACTGCTTCCACGAACTTCGTAAAATTATCCATTATAGTAAGAATGTAGCAATGCCCTTTCCGGCTTCTGGGATGTGGGCCAGTAATGTCAATACTCATTCGTTCCCATGGCTCCCCACTCGGTACGGGTTGCAACGGCCCTAACCTGGGAGGTTTACCTCGGCAGTACCGAGAGCATTGCGGACAACGCTGACAAAATCGTTGGACAGTCTTTGCCCAACCAACCCAGTAGGCTCGACGTCGAACTTGCCACTTAGTTCGTCGAATTCCCAGGTGACCTCCGGTCACGCCTGTGTGAGCTATTCTCAGAAAGTCTTCCTGTAAGGATTTCGGTAAGAGGACTTGCTCTTCTCCATCTGGCCGTTTCTTATAAGCTATATCATCCCTTAAATACAAAAGATCCTTCTGATGCCAATAGATCTTCACGGCTTCTGATTCGTACAGGAGTTCCTGTAGTGTGGGAACGTCAGCATGGGGTCCCAACCGTTTTCTCACGATAGATAGGTCTGGATCACTCTTCTGCGCCTCCATAATACGAATAAGGGGATCACCTCGCAGATGTTTGGTTTCTCCATCTTCACTAGTGGCGGGATTCTCAGCATCCGCTTTGAAGGATTTCTTCCTTACCTCTCTCGCAACAGCCACTGTTGCGGTCTGATCATCCGTACCGCACTGGCGACACGGTTTTCTCGACAAGGCATCTGCATTTCCATGTCTCCTTCCAGGCCTGTGGATAATTTCGAAATCAAACTCGGCGAGCCTTTCCAGCCACCGGCTCTGCTGACCTATAGGCTCCGGTGTCTTCTGCAGCCATTGTAAAGCAGAATGGTCCGTCCTTAGGGTAAACCGTCGACCCAACAGATACTGTCGGTACAGTTTTGTGAAATACACCACAGCCAGTAACTCCTTTCGTGTAACGCAATAATTACGTTCTGCTGTGGAAAAGAGTCGGCTACCATAAGCAATTACCCTTTCTTGTCCATCGGTGCGCTGAGACAGAACGGAGCCCATTCCGTTATCAGAGGCATCGCAGTCTAACACATAAGTTCCGTCGTCCGAGGGCAATCCTAGCACTGGTGCAGTGGTCAGTGCGGTCTTTAATTTATCAAAAGCAACTTGACAGTCGTCGTCCCATTCGAATGATCTCCCTTTCTTTGTTAGCGCAAATAATGGCGCTGCCACCAATGAAAAGTTGCAGATAAACTTCCTGTAGTAGGCGCAAAGGCCCAAGAAAGCTCGCACCTCCCTCAGCCGACAGGGCACAGGCCATGCCGTCACCTCATGTACCTTTGATGGGTCTACGGCTATTCCGGCTGAAGTGACAACATGTCCCAAGAAGCAAACTGTCCTGCGTAACAAATAACATTTGTCTGGCTTTAGCTTTAACCCAGCTTCTCTTAGCCGTTTGAAAACCTGCTCCATCCTATCCAGATGCTGTTCAGGAGTACTGCCAAAAATGATGACGTCATCCAAATAAACTAGGCACAATTCAAAATTTAATCCAGAGAGGATAATGCCCATCAGTCGTTGAAAAGTGGCCGGGGCATTGCACAAACCGAAAGGCATAACTCGCCATTGAAAAGTGCCTTTCCGCGTGATAAAAGCAGTCTTGTTGGCATCCGCGGGATCCATCGCAACCTGATGATAACCACTTCTCAAATCCAGCGTACTGAACCAGTTTGCGCCGGACAAGGCATCAAGACATTCGTCAACTCTCGGAAGCGGGTAGGAATCTTTCCTTGTGCGATCGTTCAACTGTCGGTAATCGATGCAAAATCTCATTGTGCCATCTTTCTTCTTTGCGAGTACTACATTGGCTGCCTGTTCACTCACAGCAGGTTCAATCACCCCTCCAGCCAACATTCGATCCAGGTGCTGGTCGATCGCCACTCTATATGGAAGCGGTTGTCGTCTCAAGGACTGGCGTACCGGAAGGGACGTACCCGTGTCGATCTTATGCTTGCAGACTGTGGTCCTACCTAGATCTTCTTCAGTCTGAGAGAAGATATCACGGTACTCAGACAGCAAATTCCCCAGCTGTTGTCTAATCTCGTGAGGGACATCATCAGGAAGGTCATTCATTAAACCTGCGATGAACGATGCAGACTTTAGTGTCTCAGGATACTGCAAGTCTCTTTTGATAGAATCCACCAGAACCGGATGCAAAGCCCCTAACAACTGATCCTTGGTAAGAACAGTTGGCGTCTCGGTCAGATTCACTACCCTAATAGGGGTTTCGCTTGCGAGATCACTGACAATAACCCGAGCCACGTGAACTCCAGGTAGGATTTCTCCAGCCTCTGTCATCCAAGCCGGTGCAGTCACTGATAAATTTCTGTATATGGTTCTGGCCGGTACATTGCATTGCGTCTTCGGGGATACAATCACTTCCTCTGCAACAATCACTCGCCGACACCAGGCGGAGCCATCCCCCTTTATTAATGAGACCCGACGGCGGCCGACAAATAGCGCCCCAGTACCAAATCCTAACCGACAGCGATGTTGCCTCAACCAGTCCATCCCGAGCATGGGCTCCACAATCTGATCCGAGACCAGGAAGGTGGTCGGAATCTCAAATCCTTGTCGAATCCTAATTGGTGAGCTTACCTCCCCTAAGACCCGAATTTCGGTCCCATTGGCTGCCAACAGGACTTGCGTGCTTGGGCGTAAGTCCAATCCTTGCACAACAGAGAATGGTACGAGGCTTACCTCAGATCCGGTGTCGACAAGACATAGTCGTGACCTTCCGTTGATCATACCCCGTATATAAATGGTGTTACCGTTCGCGCCGTTCGATGACCTCTGTCGTGTGGTGTGATTGACGGCTGCGACCTCTTCTGCCGGCGGTTCTTCAGACTCAGTTGGAGCTGTTTCCTCCGTACGATTGTGGGATTGTCGAGGCTGTCTACATCGACGAGCAATGTGACCACGTCTCCCACAGTTGTAGCATGTCACCATCCGCCCGGTCTCTTGTGCAACTCCAGTCCGGTTTTGAAATCGGCCGACCTCCTCCCCGATCCTGGAGAAGTTCTGAAATGCGGCCAATTGTCGATCAATTTTCTTCTCCATCTCCTGTTGCCATCTTTGTTGCGTCTCTCGTTGAGCCGTAAGAAACTGCTCCAGCTGGTTTTGTAGTTGTCCATTCCAGTCGGTCCCCTGCGTCGCTCGTACGCGGTTGTGCGGTTTCCGCCGGTCGTCGGAGTCCGCCATTCGCTGGTAGGCATCCAGCGCAGAGCCATGCGATATGCTTCATCGAGTGTCTTTGGCTCTCTCTCCCGTATTTTTAACGAGAGTTCTCGGTCTCTGATCGATTCAAGAAAAGCATCGCGTGCGACGATCTCCGTTGTCTCATTCGAAGGCACGGGATATGCAAGTACAACCAGTCTCCGGATATCGTGCAAGAGGTCACTCAAACTCTCGTCCGTCCGTTGTCGACGATAATACAACTGCGCACGGAATGTCTCTGCTTGTCCTGCTGCGCCGTATCGCTGCCGCAATCGTTCCGTAAGCTCCTCGTAAGTTACGTCCGTACGGGCACCGAAATCCCACAATAACTGTGTTGCGGCCTTGTCAAGTGCACATCGTAGGAAGTCAACTTTATCTACGGCAGTCCAATGATTGTGCCTTGCACATACCTCAAATTGCGTGAGGAAGGACTCCAGAGATCCGGTCCCGTCGAACTTCCCTGGTTTCATTGGAGTTTTCCTATACAAGAACACGGTATCAGCGTTCTCTACCGAAGATGGTCTCGCAGACTTTTCTTCTCGACCTCGTGTCATCCTGGTGTCGTCGCTGTTAATCGTCACCGACCTGGGACAATCGAAGTCGATGCTTTCCAACAGCCGACTGCGATCGAACTTGGGCTGTTCTGTTGCCTTTCCTCTTACCCCAGGCGTCGAAGTGCTCGGCTGACTGACTGGCGAATTCGCAACGTCCAGCAACGTATAGGCGATCGTCCTGCCATCATCATCTTCCATGACGTCCATGCTAGACAGTAGGAACCCTTGACGTTGAATTCAACTTGTCTTTTAACTTGAGGTTGACCAGCAGTTACCCCACTTCTGGTACCAATTGTCGCGCACCACCGGTCCTCCTTCCGCCAACACCAGGCCGAGTTACAGAAGGAGTCAGGATGGCCTCCTTAGCGCTTAGCCGAGTCCGTATCTGTAGGGCTCCCGGGGTATATCGGGATATGACGTAGTCAACCAAGCCAAAAGCATCCGAAATATAACGTGTATTCTCAATTCGACAATCAGATCAAGCACATTAGCAACTTCTTCGAACAAACGACGACAACTAACTGACTGACTACTAACTGACGACCAACTGACTACGGACGAACTAGTAACGGACTGAACTGCCAACTGAACTACGACAAATCCTGTCCCCGCCTTATATAGGGCACTCATTTGCATATTGGGCACTCATTTGCATATTGGGCACTCATTTGCATATTGGGCACTCATTTGCATATTGGGCACTCATTTGCATATTGGGTACTCATTTGCATATTGGGCACTCATTTGCATATTGGGTACTCATTTGCATATTGGGCACTCATTTGCATATTGGGCACTCATTTGCATATTCGGAACTCATTATTTTGCCACAGTATGTAGGGTAAGTTAGGGTAGGGTAGGGAATGGTAAGGTATGGTAGGGTATGGTAGGGTATGGTATGGTAGGGTAGGGCAGGGCAGGGCAGGGCAGGGCAGGGCAGGGCAGGGCAGGGCAGGGCAGGGCAGGGCAGGGCAGGGCAGGGCAGGGCAGGGCAGGGCAGGGCAGGGCAGGGTAGGGTAGGTGTCCTGTTCTTGGATTGCTGTGTTCATGTTTGCGCCTCAGCCGAATGATCTTTCGATCTCAGGACAACGCTTTTTGTGAGTTTTAGAGGCGTGTAAGCAAGTGCTTCATCTTTATATGTTACTGTTTTTAAAAAGAGAGTCAGAGAGGATTTAAGAAAGACGGAGAATATAATTAGATGCAACAGCGAGGAAAGACGATTAATCAAGAAACAGTGACGGAGACAGAGACAGAGACAGAAAGAAAAGAACAGTAAGTGTGTGCAAGAGCATTTAAACATTTAGGCAGAACATGGATCTAGGTTCTACATAGGGAGAGAAAGAAATTAGTAATCGAGAGTAATACATGCAGATAAACTGTGGCACATCTTATTTTCAATATTGAAAATAAGATCCGCAAAAACAGATAAGAGACAGTGGACAGAAAGAGACATACACAGAGACAGACAGACACACACACAGACATAGAGGCAGGCAAAGACGGCGCTTTCGGCAACGGTCATTTCCGAATAGTAATTGTCCGACTCAAACGTCTGCGACACCAAATGATGGCTTCGTGGCACAAACAGCAACACCGCGTAATTAGTTGCTTTTATTTGGTACACGATGTATGTATACTGTATATATATATATGCTCTATGTATGTACTGTATATAAACTATTTATATATATGATGTCTGCATTCTGTTTATATACATGCATCCGAATATATAGACCTATGTATATATGTGTATATACTGTGCTCATTGCATATAAATATTCCCACATTTGATAAGATGCACACTTGCAACGTGTGATAACCAGTCCTACTTGACAACCATTCCTATGTGACAGTGAGACTTTCTTGTTCCCATTCCCATGTAACAATCATTTCTATGTGACAACCGTTTCTATGTGACAACCATTCCTCTGTGACAACAATTCACACGTGACAACCATTCCTACATAACGACCATTCTTATGTTACAACCGTTTTTATGTGACAACGGTTAGTAACTGACAACCACTCCTATGTGACAACCATTCCTAGATAACAACCATTTTCATGTTACAACCATTTTTATGTGACAACAGTTAGTAACTGACAACCACTCCTATGTGACAACCATTCCTAGATAACAACCATTTTCATGTTACAACCATTTTTATGTGACAACGGTTAGTAACTGACAACCACTCCTATGTGACAACCATTCCTAGATAACAACCATTTTCATGTTACAACCATTTTTATGTGACAACGGTTAATAACTGACCACCACTCCTATGTGACAGCCAATCCTAGATAACAACCATTCTTATGTTACAACCATTTGTATATGACAACGGTTACTAACTGACAACCACTCCTATGTGACAAACTCCCTGTGTGACTACAGGCGGTCTTCCTTGTGCCAAACCCCCAATGCTTTAGGCGACTTTGCCAATTTAATTCGTCATCTGTCATCAGCTCAATTATCATCTGAGAATCGGCAACACTTGCCCCACCTGGTGTTTGATTGGACAGCACGAAATTGATTATTTCTAATCTCTGTGCCACCACCAATCCCATCCTCTACGTGGTCTCACACCTGACGCTATACTTCCACCGCCCGCTCTCACTCATCCGCTTTCACGATACCCTGCTCACGCACCCGGCTCCTTCCTTTACCCCGAAGCTGTAATTACCTAATGTAATCGTAATCGTAATCTCGAGATTTCTACAGCGCCCAACGAAAACTAAGTCGCGGGAACCTGCTTATTCACAGGCGCTCAGTCAAAACAAAATCCAAATCCATTCAATTCAATCTAATCTACACCGAATCCTGCATAATGGACCGTGATCTAATAAAAAAAACACGTATGTAGCGCCGTTGAGGCACCTTTCAAAAGCGCTTCGTTTAATGTAATCTTAGGAAATCTAATCAAATGCAAATAAGGTCTATACATTAGCGTAGAGTAGTTTGATCGTCTATATAATTAGACACACGTAGGCTGTATCTCTGTCTCAGCGGACTGACCTTCTGGCTTTTGACTTGGTTGAGGCTTGGTTTTGGAGCGCCATCGACTGATGCCTTGCGCATAATACATAGGTGCTACAGAAGTTGGTAAATATTAATACGTGTAAAATAAGATCCGCAAAAACAGATAAGAGACAGTGGACAGAAAGAGACATACATAGAGACAGACAGACAGACACAGAGACATAGAGGCAGGCAAAGACGGCGCTTTCGGCAACGGTCATTTCCGAATAGTAATTGTCCGACTCAAACGTCTGCGACACCAAATGATGGCTTCGTGGCACAAACAGCAACACCGCGTAATTAGTTGCTTTTATTTGGTACACGATGTATGTATACTGTATATATATATGCTGTATATATATGTGTACCGTATATAAACTGTTTATATATATATGATGGCTTCCTCGCACAAATAGCAACACCGCGTAATTAGTCAAGTTTTCCAATCCAATATCTTACATCGTATAGTGTTTGTACAAATTTAATAGATAATTAATTTAATTCTAGTTTCAGGTGTGATAAAGACAGTGTATTTGTTAAGGTAGCAGGGAGAGTTAAAAAATTGCGGTTCCAGGCATTTGATAGAAAACAATCTTATATTACTAAATACTTCCTCAGATCGATATCTATATGATAATCTTGTCTTAGGCCTATAACTATAAATAGCCCACACTTTGGAGAAAGTAGTTATCGAACACTGAAGGCAGAAGTTTATTGTGTTAGCAATACTTGAATAATTCAATTTGAAATCTAGTAATATCAACTAACTTCACTATACTATCATCTTTAAATGGTACTTACGGACCTTTCTCGCATGCAGGTTATGTGGATAGCGCGCGTCTTGCTTCTGAATGGATTTCTAAGCGCTTCAATCTAGATGGGTAATATGAACACAACAGATGATGCAGTTGGATAAATATTGAAAAAATAACGAATAATCTAGGTGTCGAATTCCAGGTAATATATTGACATACTTTGCTAGATAAGAACATATTATAATAGATCAGCTTACACAATAGATTACATTCTAATGACTTCTAAAGCGCCGTTATCATAATGCAAAAAAGCATCAGTCGTTGGTCGATTCAAGTGAAACTATAGTAAAGATCATAACCCTTTGGAGAAGTCAGGTCGAATTCCGGTAAGACAGGAGAATTAGAAGTTAGGCTACGTTGGGCAAACTACATAAGTGTTTTGTTATATTACACTATATTGAAAGAGATGAATCTTAGGTTTAGACCTGAATGACACCAAACAACTGACAGAGCGAATCAATTCAAAAGCTTTGGATCATCCACTGAGAAATGATGCGCGAGAATCCAACACTATCCTGGCACGAAACGTAATAGGAATCCCAATGTCAACTGATCGAGTGCAATATTTGTTAGTATCGTGGCAGATTTTTAAACAGAATTCTTTGCTCATCCGACATTAGATTAGACCATACCTGTAATCGTAATCGTAATTCCGAGATTTCTACAGCGCATAACGAAAGCCGCGCCGCGGGGACCAGCTTATTCACAGGTGCTCAGTCAAAACAAAATCGATGGGAAAAAGGGTTCGGTTCCAGGTCAAGATCCAAAAGTCAGACGAAGAGACAGCGTGGCATCTATGGGATGGTGGTGCTTGAGGTTGGAGAGGGGAGAGAGACAAGAGGAAGAAGGGGTGTCAGTGTAGATTTTAGAGCGCTACTGTCCCATTTAGTCCATGTTATTGCGTTTTTTCTTGACAGTGATCTTTGACTGATGGAAATGAAGGTCCTGGAAGAACCAGATTGGAAGGAAATGGAATCCGTCTTCTGCGGGGAATATATATTGCTTAGTGCGCCACGTTTAAAAAATCGTCAGCCACTAGAAAAGGGAATGTGGTCAGAAATCTCATGGATATTACTTTGTAACTGGACAATAATTGTCGCCAACAGCCAAATATTGACCATTTTAAATCACCCCTATGTATATCGGGCTGCATAGGGCTGCAACTCAGCGGCTGTGCTCTATCAGCAGACAATTTATGCTGGACGTCTGTACAGGTTTCTGCTGTTATGAGACATGGGGTTTCTTAAATGGTAGACATTGCTATTGTCTTCGAGACCTGATTGCCTCTCAAGAAGAGCAGGTGAAAGCAACTGAGGAGTGGCCCTAAAGTAAGTAGGTAAGTGAAGCATTCGTTAACACGCCATATGTCCATCGAATGGGCGAGGAATCGTTGACGTTACCACGACGGAACGGCCAATAACTCCTTGCAGTCATCGAGGCATTTAAAGCTGGCGCCATATAAATGGAATTTCTGTGACTAATTCATCTGAAAAGAGTCACTCTTTCGCACGCTTGTGTGTGTGCGTGTGTGTGGGTTTGTTGGTTGGGTTTTGGTTTGGGTGTGTGTGTGTTTTTGTTGGTTGGGTTTTGGTTTGGGTGTGTGTGTGGGTGGGTGGGTTTGTTGGCTGGGTTTTGGTTTGGGTGTGTGTGTGGGTGTTTGTACGGGTGAATGCAGTGAATAACATAGGGGGAGGTTTAAGTTCTGAGAAGAACCCCTTGTTTTCGGAATGACCTATGAATGGGACAAATAAAGACACAAGCTTTATACTGACCCTGTTAGCTACGTTGGTTAACGCGTACGTCAAGGCTCTGAGCGTGAGTGTGAGGATGCCGGTTCGTGTCCCAGTCGTGGCTTATTTCAGAGATTTAAATCTCGGGCTAGTACGGTCCGTATAAACGAGGATCTTAATTGATGTGCCGCCCATTCAAACGGGCAGCGGCGGCGAAGGATCTCGGCCGATAAATTCATTGAAAATGGCCAGGGTTGAGACCATACGGTCGATGGTTGAGACCATACGGTCGATGGTTGAGGCCATACGGTCGATGGTTGAGGCCATACGGTCGATGGTTGGGGCCATACGGTCGATGGTTGAGGCCATGCGGTCGATGGTTGAGGCCATACGGTCGATGGTTGAGGCCATGCGGTCGATGGTTGAGGCCATACGGTCGATGGTTGGGGCCATACGGTCGATGGTTGAGGCCATACGGTCGATGGTTGAGGTCATACGGTCGATGGTAGGTTGAGGCCATGCGGTCGATGGTTGGTTGAGACCATGCTGTCGATGGTTGAGGCCATATGGTCGATGGTTGAGGCCATACGGTCGATGGTTGAGGCCATACGGTCGATGGTTGGTTGAGGCCATACGGTCGATGGTTGAGGCCATACGGTCGATGGTTGAGGCCATATGGTCGCTATAGAAAAAGGAGTAAATTATATTTCTCCAGAGTTGTAATCGTAATTGCAAACTCGAAATATCTAAAGCGCTATTTAAAAGCTGTGCGCAGGGCACCAGCTTATTCACGAGTGCTGCGTCAAGTCCGTGAGGTTGTCCAAAGATGTCAAGAACTAAATCCGGTTGCCTGGTCTATACCAGAGAGACGAGGAAAGCTGAGAGAAATGGGGAGACTGATCAGGGTGGGATTTCTTGAAAAGGTGAGAAGCCCCGCTCATTGGTTCAGACTACCGGTTCCAACGCTGTGCTTTAATATTCCCCGCATCGATCGATTCCGCTGCCTCCGTTTGATCACCAATTGAGTCTGAATGCTTTGATAGCTTCGCTGAACAAAATTGTCCACATTCGTGGCATAGTGTAGTGTAGTGTATTGTAGCGTAGTGTATTGCAGTGTTGTGTAGTGCATTGTATTGTAGTATATTGTATAGTAGTGTAGTGTAGTGTATTGCATTGTAGTGTAGAGTAGTGTAATGTAGTGTAGCGTATTGCATTGTAGTGAAGTGTAGAGTTGTGTAGTGTACTGTAGTGTAGTGTAGAGTAGTGTAGTGTAGTGTAGTGTAATAGAGTAGTGTAATACTTATGACTAGCGCCAACACAACAGAAGTCGTTTAAAGCGCGAGGCAATAATTGAACCTTCGCCAGGCGTAGAATTAAATTTTTTAATCGTAATCTCGACTTCGTCTAAAGCGCTACTTTATAACCAACTTATTCACGAGCGCTGCGTCAAGTCAGAGGGTTCTCCTAAGATAGCATGTGAAGAACAAAGTCCGATTACAAGAAGACCAGAGAGAGAAGGGGGCAGTGCAGCTGTACGGTGGGATGTGCTTAGGTTGAGGGAAATGGGAAGACAGCGGATTCGATGGATCAGGGTGGGATTACATATAGATATATCTATATATAGATAAATCACATGCGATTATATACATACATATATATATATATATATATACATATATATATATATATATATATATATATATATATATATATATATATATATATATATATATATATATATATATATATATATATATATATATATATATATATATATATATATATATATATATATATATATATATATACACATAATCGCACGCACGCATGCACACATGTAACACGGTATGATATATATATATACACACACACATATATATATATATATCCTGTCTGTTCTATCCGGTTCGTCTGCACATCCGTCCGCCCGTCCGTCCCTCCGTCCGTCTGCTCATCTGTCTGTCTACTGCTACCATCCGTCTATCCTTCCGTTCGTCTGTACATCCGTCCATGTCTCCTTCCGTCCGTCCGTCCGTCTGTCTGTTTATCGCTGGTCACCTTCTTAATACGCATTGCAACTCTTATCTAATTAGCGTTGAGTGCATTGTCACGGAAACCGTTATATATAACATATCAGTTGAACAAATTGTATCGGACATACATAACTTATCTAACAAAAACTATAGCCTATATAGATATATCAACCCTCTTATTACATATATATAATGTGTGTGCGTGCGCGCGTGTGTGTGTGTGTAGGTGTGTGTTCGCGCGCGTGTGGGTGTGTTTGTGACACGGCGATTTTTTCCAAACCACTGGGTTGTTTGGTCGGAGTTCCAGCTAAGAAGTTAAAGAGACGAACTAATCGTATTAAGTTATGCCTCAGCTGGTGATTGGCAGCGAAGGATTGGACGACAAACAAGCAGAGATCCTCCCCCTCTGCCGATTAACAGACTTAATCTATGCCTCTGTAAATACTGGCTCACGGAAATCCATCGTCTTTGGTCTGTTATGTCCAGATAAACAGATGTAATAGCCCACATGCGCGGATATTTGTTTTCTTTGGTCTCCTGATCTTATGGTTCATCATCCAACTAAATCCTCTGTTGACTCCTGTCGTAGCTTGCGCCGTTTAAGCAATACATACTGTGCATATACACATACATAACTACATACATACACACATATATACACGAGCATACATACGTACGTACATATATGTGAACATGTATATACATATGTACTGTATGTATGTATGTACTGTGTATGTATGTATGTACTGTATGTATAATGTGTATGTACTATATGTTCTGTATGTATGTACGTATGTACGTATGTTCAGGTGTATCTTGATATCTTAGGAGCATCTTGCTCAGTGCTTTTTTCCAGACGGAACGCTCCGGAACGGCGTTCCTGCACCTTGTTTCGGCTAATAAAAATTATTTAGTTTTTAATAAAAGAATTGTGTTACTAAGTTATTTTAATTATGTAATATAATGTGACTTATTTTAATTCAGTTTCAGTGTTTACAATTTTATACTGTTTTCAGTGTTCACTGATCATTGTTAAAAGAATGATATTTTAGCACAAAATTCAATAATTGTTCAGTTCCGGAACCTTTTTTCCCGAAAAACAGTACTGATCTTGCTCATTCTATGATTAAGGGCGTAGAGCAGGCCGGTTACGCCTCTGCCTGTATATAGGCATATACAGTACATACGCACACCCCTTCTTCCTCTTTCTCTCCTCTCCAACCCCAAACACCACCCTCCATAGCTGCCACGCTGTCTCTCGGCTTGACTTTTGGATCTTGACCTGAAACGAACCCTTTTGCCTATCGATTTTGTTTTGACTGAGCGCCTGTGAATAAGCTGGACCCCGCGGCGCGGCTTTCGTTGGGCGCTGTAGAAATCTCGGAATTACGATTACGATAGGCAGCTGCTTTAGTTTCTCTTGGTTAGCGCGACTGGTCTTGCCCTGTCCCTCCGTCTGACTTGGATCTTGACCTGGAACCGAACCCTTTTGCCTATCGATTTTGTTTTGACTGAGCGCCTGCGAATAAGCTGGACCCCGCGGCGTGGCTGTAGAAATCTAGAATTACGATTACGATTGAATGTTGATGGTGTTAGTTCGCCAGGTGGCGGCAATCGCCCGGGGCTGTTTTCACGCCGACCCGACGATCGCCACCCTCAACTTCGATTCTTCGGTCGGGTGTCGCTGGTGGACGAACCATCACCAAAGCTTCACGGCCTACTACTGTTTCTGTGACACCGACCTCTGCAATGCGTCGCCGCCGACCGCACGCCTACGGTTAGACGCACAACTCCTCTGGCCAACGACGGGGATGACGGTTGCAGCAGCTGCGGTTGCTACGGTGACGGCCAGATGACATGCTTCGACTGATCTACAGCTCGGCTGAGGGGTAGAGATAAGCCGCGGATTAGCGATAATCGTTCGTTATATACGAGGGCAGATAATGTTGCACTCGTTAGGTGTAAGCTTCATGTGCGTCTCATCTCCTCGTTTCCTTCTCCTCTGTCCTCACTTGTCCCTTTTCCCTCTCTTCCCCTCTTCAGTCCTCTTCTCTTTCCTTCTCTCTCCACAGGTTTTCTGTCTCTTCCTCTGTATGTCTCTCTCCGTCTCTGTAACTCCATCCTTTTCTGTGTGTGTCCTCTCGTTGTGTCTCCTCGTTTTTCCTCCCATCATTGTCCAAGTCCGTTTCTTCTCTGCTGTTACCTCGAGATACAAAGTTATTTTGGCACGATATGGTACAGCACCCTCGTTATGACCTGAGTCTAAACAATATAGTAATTGTTATGACTCATAACAACGACGTGGACTAAGAAAAACAGACTAAAGAGCACAGGCCTAGATTATAGTCCAATATTCTCAGAGTATGTTATTAAGATTTTTGTTATGGTGTCGCTACAAAGCACTTCTCTAAGCTATTATTGCAAAGGGGCATTATAAAATTTCAGTTGTATTGCATTTATCTTGTTAGGCTTAAGCTGGAGTTGCTCTAGGGAGCACTGTTTGTCAGGTGAAGGGAAACTGGTCATCGGATTTCATCCGGAGTTGCGGAAGCAGGAAGATCAAGAGTGGGTGGCGGGGAATTAGAAGATGAAAAGCCATTTGATAGTGTTCTAACCGAGAATTTCTGCCTTATATTAGATATCTTGTTAGCAGACTTTAATGAAGCATCAGCCAGAGCGGATGGCAAGGAAGTCTTAGGTAGCGTGGATGGCGTGTTCTCGTGGAGAACCTTATTGAGGACTTTCCAAAAAGACCTACAACAAGGAGAGTTTCCCCGAGATCAGGTTGTGAGATAAGAGGAATTGGCTTGAGCTCCTCTCCCTCCCCCTGTTCGGGTTCCACAAGACTGTACTCTTTAACAGTGGTTTTACTTGTTCAGGTCGGGAGCGCCCCTGTTGAGTTAATTAATCCTCTGAGGCGCTTTATAAATTTTAAATTACAGTTGGCCTTTGAAACCCTATTACAAACCAGATTCCATAGTCAACACAGAAGCGGAAACAGAGTGAACAATACATGAAAATTTGCAAAATATCTCATACAACAGTTGATTAATTGTGATGACAGACCAATAAAACATTCAGTTCTACAATTTTAATTCTATTATTTATTTAGCGCCATCATCTAACGACAAGCACTAGGAAATTGTGCAATGAAGACTTGTTCAAACTCCCCATAAGTAATCAGTTTGAGGAGGATCAAACTCACACACTCGCCACTACAGTGCAAGTGCTCGACCACTCTGCTACCGTGACACAATCAATGGTAAACAAGAACAAAATGCAAATAAGAAAAAATTGCTTTAACACTCCACTTCCACTGAAATAAAATGCACTATTTAGCTAGGATATGCCAGAGCCTGTGATCCCAGTGTATCAAATGAAATCAAAACATGGCATTAAAAACAGTATCATCAGCTGGAAAATACACACAATTCAGTTGAATGTTCTTGGAAAGCTGAAGTGTTTTGCAAAGATTAGCTGAACCCAGGACAAACATGTAAAGTAATAACAATTTCAGCCATAATCTTACCATACTTTCCTTCAATCACTCATCACACTGCATCAACAAATATTGAAAGACTTAATTTCTTATTAACATCAATAAATAAATCAACCAATTCAAGAAAACAGGTTTCATCACAAATCCAAATGTTTTGTCATAGTTTGTTCTTGACAACAGTGAACTATTCATTCCAATTTATTCTTAATGTCCCCTACACAGTTCATTCTGTCAATTCTTTGATGTCATTCATGTCTAAACACATCTCTTTCAACTTGCTTAGCCACTGTGGCCTTGCGTCTGGTTTCTCTGACCTTCTGGAATTTGACCTGCCTTCTCCAACGGATTATCATTTTTGATTGTGATTTCACTTGAAGCAAACCATTGATTGATGCCTTGGGCATTATGATAGCAGCGCTATAGAAGTCTTTAGATTAGATGATTATTTAGACAAAATGTCCAAATTAAACACCGTCGCACACAAAGCTGAATAGCATTGTTACACATACTAGCAAAAGTGCTAAATAAACATTTGGTATCAGTACATTACTCTGAAGCACAAGAGGCCTCTACTGTGCAGCATGATTAAGCCTTTTCTACCAACTGTTTTTACTATGCATGCTAAACGAGGTACTTGACAAATTTAAGATTGGCTAGCTAACTTTCTGCCCCAAAGACAAAAGGCACATCATCCAATATCACCTACTTTCCATGGAAGTGCATGACCTGTGACAGGGTCAGAGGTTAAAGGTAAAGTATTTATTATGAGCTTTGTTTTTAGATGAAGTGGAAGCCTTTAAAGTCAGATCATTATGTGCAGAGGTGCATTGAAGAACTATCAGCCGCTGAGTCTAGGAGTTAAAGAAGTTTCTTTAACCTGTTAAATATCTGCTTATACAGCCATTGTGGAACTAGTCAATCACTGTAAAAATTTTGTCACAATTTATAGAAACGTGTCTTAAGCACAGTCAAACTGGGTCACAACTCCAGTCATATTAAACAATCATCTCCAGTCTTGACAACACACCAAGCACCAATCTCAACTGATTTTAAACTGACACCCCTTCTTCCTCTTATCTCTCTCTCCTCTCCAACCCCAAACACCACCCGCCGTAGCTGCCACGCTGTCTCTCCGTCCGACTTCTGGATCTTGACCTGGAACCCACCCCTTTTGCCTATTGATTTTGTTTTGACTGAGCGCCTGTGAATAAGCTGGTCCCCATGGTGCGGCTTTCGTTGGGCGCTGTAGAAATCTCGGAATTATGATTATGACTACGATCTGCTTCACCAATTCTAATTCTGGTTTTCTGTGAATATGCCAGTTCCCATGACTTAGCTTTTCGGAAGATGATGAAGAAATCCCAAGATTACAATTGCCAATCTCAGTGGTATTAACGATCAGAAGCCTCATCATCTCTAATCTCTCGTACATAGCACCAATGTCAATGGTGATATGGAGGGTGTATTCAGCACCTACCTCAACTCAAATGTAACACATTATTCTGACTAAAATGATAAAATCACAGAAACCTTTCACAATGACAGCAATAACAATACTGAAGATGATTATAATCAATATGATGCTAATAACTGAACTAGTGACGATGAGGACAATGAATAGCCCCCAAGACAATGCTACTTTCAGAATAATTACTGCTGAGAAGTTTTATGGCTCTACCGCCATTAAGAATGCTTTCACCAGGGCCACCATATTACCACCTAATGTTTGTATATTTGTTCAGTACCACATTTTAATTGAGCCAAATACTGAAACATAAAGTACTTTTAGGCATCAGTCCAAGCACAAGATGCAGTAAAACAGTTTCTGCATCTGTAACATCATCCACAAACACACACCATAATGTGATGGCATGTATCCTGGCAATTTTAAACAGTACTGTTTCAAGATTGCTGACAGAGACTCCAACATGTGAGGAGCTCAGTAAACAATTCAGAACCAGCAATTTGTAACTAAGATATACATAGAAAAGAAACTCAAAAACAAGATTTTATGCTTGAAACACTAAGCCTGGTAATAAGATTCAAAAGCGGAGTAAAACACAGCGACAACTATGTAAGAATAGGTCCATCTACTAACACACAACTACTTACAATTTCTGAAACGCCAAGAAACACGTCTGTGCTAAAGAAACTAGTCATCATCTCCGGCAGTTTTGCCGATGCAAAGAAAGAGGAATTTTTAAATGGAATGAAAATATGGCAACAGAGTCAGCAATTGGTCAAGATTCAAGCATTGCAAATCTGCAGAAGAACTGTAAAACAATCCAAGACCTCAAAAAATCAGAAAATGTCCGAACCATAAGCGAACACCTGGAACAACATATGGCCAAAAATGTTCTGCATCTCATATGTCAACATTAAACAACGGCAACACAACAATTTGTATGACCCATGTACAACACATAATAAACAAATGGAGTGACATCATTGAAACAACCTACTGCGATACCTTTAGACGCTGTGCGATCATGCTCTTACCTAAATGACTGACACGTAACTGACACAATCTACAGGTATAACGACCGAGTCTTGGTGAACTAAGGTATCACTAGGCCGTCGTTCTGGCAGGGATATCCAGAAAATTCCATGCAGTGTTGGCAAGCTGGAGACGATTTAATCAGCCAGAGAATGTCATGAGCTTGTGCCTTGTCGTGGAGGAATCTGAGGGGGTAGGCCTTGAACCGGGGGAACTGACGACCGTGCTGGAATGGCAGGGGCTGGAGAACCAACGGGGGGCCTAGCAGGCACAACCCGAGGGCGTGGAGGAATGCTCGGGATTGGATTGTCGACGAACAACGGGGTAGGTTCATCGTTGTGGGGATTAGCAGCATTGACTGAAGAGATTGGTGCTGAGATATTGAGGTCATCTGTGGAGGACGATGAGTGCTGAGCTGGTGTTGCAAACATCTCTGCAGTGAATGGGGTTGGTACAGCACCAGGAAGCGAAGAAATCGGTCGATCAGCAACATCAAAACTTGAGTCCTGTCTGACGTCCCTTCGTGGAGCCGGCATTGGAGGGTTCTGCAGGTGGGATGGGATGGCTGGTCCCGGTCCTCCCACTGGCCTACTGCTTGGCACGGGGGGTGGAGGCCCTCGGCCAAACTCCTGGGGCAGGGAAGGAGGAAGGGATTTCGGAGGAGGTAACGAATCCCAATTATCCTGGTCATCACCTTCATTGGCCGCTGATTGGAGAGACTGTGTTCGCATCGGAACGATTCTGGCTGCTGGGACAGGAGGCGGCCTACTCTGTGGCACCAATGGCTCCGGAACTAACGGGGGTCGTTGTCTGACAACGTCGGTGTCTCGAGTGTCGAGGTTGGTGTCACTCTGGTTACGAATGAGCGGAGGAAGAGCAGGATTGCTTGGTTGGTCCTCGTGGCCAATGTCAAATGCACTCCTTGTTCTTGGCATCGGCTGAGGATTGGTCATGATATCCATCTTCTCCCTCTGGCTGTCCTTCTCGAGACCTAAAAATAGTTATGACAATTTAAGGATTTCATTTATGGTAACTAGGGTGTTACTGCACAAACACCTCAGCAATTTCCTAATATAGTATTTTATACACCTCACACAAAAAATAAATGAAATAGTTTCCAAAATCATATTCTGGCAAGGCTCAAACATAAAGTTTGTATCATGGCACGGTCTCAACTAGCCTGCCATTCTTAAGTGCCACCTTCCAACCTACCACTTCAATGTATGCAATGTTTGGAAAATCATATGGCAGCTGTCACATGCCTTGATTTTCATGACTTGTTTTAAAGCAACTTTAAAACAGCTGTTCTACTGAACTGCACTGTATAAATTTCTTCATACACCAGAACCTCTTTAAGCTGCTGATACTGGGGACTATAGCAAGAACCATCTTATAACAATGTCGTGTTATAATCAGGTCATGCTGAACCAAATTTGGGATCCATATCCCTGACTAAATTACATTCAAACTCGTGTTACAGTGACATGTGTTACAACAAGTTTTCACTGTATTACGTTACATTACATGTCTGGCTCCATTAGCTCACCAGCTGCTGGTTGCATTGGCGCTGGAAGATCAGCCCCCGTGCCGCAGGCCATCAGCTTCTCAATCAGTTTCTGTGCCTCTTCTGCCGTCTTTGCGTGACCAGTGTGAGCAACGTTGGTTGGCATTCCAATGTGCGCTATCACCTGACGTCACCAAAACCAAACAGATTCAGTCACCTGATAACAGAGCTGTATGTGCAGTAGGAAGAACCACGATAGAAAACAGAGACTCGGTTAAAGATACGGAACATCAATTAAGACCACAACAGAAAAGTACACAACATGAAAGAATAGGTGCATCTCTTTAAAGTAGTCATATTGCTAGAGTTTCAAATCCTAGATTCTGATGAAGACTATTAAGAACACAGTAAGACAAAGTTGATTACAAAGAATATAAATGACAGGAGCACAAAGATAAAATAGAAAAGAATACAACAGAAAAAACATGACTGAAAGAACAACGCATAAAACATTGAAAAATAAACAGAATTTGCTCATGCTTTCTTTAGTTAACAAGCTGCATTTATTACGACATAGTTTACCTTTTGTGATCCAAACTTTTTTGCACCGGGAATCATGTGTGGCCTCATCGGTTGTCTTGTTGCCACCGGTTGCTGCTTCTTCGCAAAGGAGCCTGACAAGTAAACAATTCTCAGAAAATACTAATGCCTAATCAGTCATCTGATCTTAAAGGTCTGTAGTTTATTTCCCAAACAGTTACTACAGAAATTAACTGACTTTTACTTAAGCCATTTTGAGCACCAATCTGTAATACAGAAATGCAATTGGCAATGCAGTTCAGAAATGAATTTATCATTTGTAATTCCAAAATGAAATTGCCTTTGTAATTTTTAAATTATACTGCCAAAAACTGCTGCTGTTGCCATTGCCATCTTTGATACCCACCTTGCCCTCCAATGACAGTGGATGGTGATGGAACTGGAGCTGGTCTCTGAACGGTTGGACCAACAGCAGGTCGCGGTGGTCGACTTGGCAGGGCAGCAGGGCGAGGTGGCCGAGGCTTTTCTGGCTTCTGCGACAAACAAAGACACTAGATGCCTAACAACCTTTCAGAATATGCATAAATAAAAGTCATATGATGTGCATCTGAATTGTTCTGCTCTCTTTCTCTATTACTGTAGTCACATTCCTTCAAATGTAATTATTATATTTATTACTGTTGTTGTTGTCATTATTATTTCTATATATGTTAACTACCCCATCTAAGCATCAGTCAATGACGTTGAGCAAATGTGCACAGACTTGTTCAAGGTCTCCACACAGTAACCATCTCAGTAAAGGCTTGAACCCAAAGATGATGGACCATTCCATCTTGTTTATAATTGTAATCGGAAATTTGTAAAGCGCCGCTTCAAGGACGCCCCATCAGAGGTGCTCCCATCATCCCAGGACTGAGGAATAATGAATCATAAATGAATGCCTATGCAAATCAAACTTGAGATTTTGGTAGTATCGTATTGTATGTGCTTCTTTGCAGAATCTGGTTGCACATTCATCCACACCCCAAAACTTGAGGAGAAATGGCTGTTCCCTGTGTGTGCACTTCAGTAATGCAATGTCATGCCTCTCAAGTCCGACAGCCATGTTCTTTGGCCTACATTGGGCCCAAGCCAGAGCAAAAAATTAGGCCCACTCTGGGCTCAATTAACGCTGCTATATGGGTGATAGGGCCATCTGCATGGAATGCTCTTGCTCCAAATTATCATGTATGCACCATCTACCAAAATTACTTTCCATTTTCACAAAGCTAAGCGGGCAGCACTTCTGGGCACATTCCTCAACTAGGGCTATATAAGTGATTGAATGATGTGGTCCGGGCAGATCTACAAGCTGCATTGCAAACAAGGCAATAGTTAAATACAAAAGCTGACCAGCTCCATCTTACAGCTGCATTACTCCATCATCAAACTGAAGCTCACTGGCTTGACCAGCTCACTTGGCTTGACCAGCTCACTTGGCTTGACCAGCTCACTTGGCTTGACCAGCTCACTTGGCTTGACCGGCTCACTTGGCTTGACCAGCTCTTTCTGGAGCAATGCAAGTGTAACATCTAGAATATTTCAAATGAGTAATACCACACACAGTGTCAATCAACACTCCAGGATATGTGTCACTACTTATAACCTTCAGTGTAATTGATCAATAGTAGCTGTATCCAGAAAAAGCTGATTGAAATGTAGAAGGTCAGTTCGTAGCAAAAAACTGGCAGCAAATGCAGCGCAGAGAAATCGGATTCAAGGTTTGAAATTCACTCCAGCTTTAGTTAAGGAAAAGAAGAACATTACTGGGCATGGAGGAGCAACTGGATCCTTCTCAGATCAAACAATTCATCAAGATTCTTGACATCAAACGCAGCATTTGCCTCAGACTTCATCAGACGATGAAGGCTAATGTTCTTTCACCACCCCTAATCTTATCCCTGTAGCACCATTGTATGTATGTATGTATATATATATATATGTATGCATATATGTATGTATTTAGGTAAGTATGTATCCAGATAAGTATGTATGTATGCATGCACGTATTATAAAATAATGTGCCTTTTAAGTACTTCTCAAAACTACCAATACCTGGGTTGTGGTAGTTTCCTACAAAAATGAATATCTTCTCTGTTGAAAGATGTAACATTAAGAATCTCCGATCTCATTAGGCAATTTCTACGGGAGGAAGATCAGAAGCCACACATTCAAGAAAGCAAAACAAGCAGTCTAACCAATTGGCTACATTTCCAAATTTGCCATAAATACTAAAAAGGCAAAACGATTTACTAAAATGGCCGCAAATATGCATAGCACAAAACATGCCTTAAGCTAAAAAGAAGTCACTCAGCAAACAGTATAATATCAGATAGCAGACTTAGAAGTCAATACTGAAATCTAGAGCACAAAGTCATCAAAATCACTTAATCAAAGTAACAAGCTATGATACGATTCTGTTTATGATTTACACAGAGACCCTTCGACAACAGATTTTACTGACTGTAACAGAAGAGTATTAAGCACACTTGAATCAACAAAAGTGGCAGATTTACAAAAAGAAATAATGCTATCAAAGATAACATTAACAATAATTATTCAAAACATTTAGTTGATTATTATTTACTATACATTTTGTAGGCATTTGAAATGAACAGACACATTTGTTGGAAAACTTAATACATACAGACATACATACACACACACACACACACACACACACACACACACACACACACACACACACACACACACACACACATACATATATACATGTGGACACTTGCTTCTGAACTACCATGGTTCTGTGTGATTTAGGTGGACAATTTACTAGCAGTGGGATTATAATACATTTAAAATTTATAATAAAGTGATGAGAAGAGTATAGGATAGAACCTAGTGATGTCGGCCAGAATTATGTTCAATTATATTTGTTGCTTCAATAGTACTGAGATTGACACATTGATTGGGAACTTTGTTATAAATCTTACTGGACTTAATTATATAAATATATAAACTCATCAAATATTTTTAATATTTTTAACATAAAACCTGGTTAGACAAATATTTCTAGTTGTACTTCTGAGAGTGCATGGACCAGGCAATTCTGGCCAGTAGCCCATCCTTGATAAACAAATGAGGTTCTGCTCTCCGGAGATTCGCGGCCTGCTGACCTTGGTCATTGAAGTCAGCAGTATTGCAAGGATTACATGTTTTCACTTCATTTAAATTTCATTAAATGTTTTTTAAGGTAATCAAACAGCATTGGCAAAATCGACATCATCATCAATTAAAAATAATTCCTGTAGCAGTAGTTGTTCTTGTAATAACATTAAACAGCCCACCTGTGGAGTTTTTATCTTTTCTGACAAAATAACAATAACTACAGCAATAATAATACCGTAGTAGTAGCAACAGAAGCGGAAGTGGGTGCGAAAACAGTGAGGATGATAATAATCCACATCATCACTATAAATAATAATATTATTTATCACTATTAAATATAAATAAATAATAATTTTCTGAGAAAACACTCCTACCTCAGGCTGATAATAAAAATCAATATCTAAAGCAAGACTGAATGCAGCATAACAACCAAGGAAAATTAAGCTGGCAAGCTGTGCAAATGACTGCTCTAAGCCATGTCGCAAGCACTTTCAAGCCAATTGCTTGAATCTACGCAGAAAAGACTTACAGGCTCATAAAACTGCAAATTAATCAGACTCCAGAGCCAAAAGACTCCAGCAACAGTCACTCAGTGTGGCAAAGGATGAAAGAACTCATTATCGCCCATCAGACATCTTAAATTTTTCGGTGAAGCAGCACGATTCAAAGGCTGGGTGGATCCTGTCCACCCCGTCTGCATTTAAGCGAAAAATCCCTTCAATTAGCTGCGACCTTTCAAGCCTATATCTATACCAAAAGGGAGTTTCTCTGTCCAGTAGTTAGGAAAATGCTTTAATATTTCAAGATGATGACTGACATTTCCATTTTCGTGACAGCAGCTCCCCCACCCCCGTGTGGCTGAAAGCATAACTGCTCCATGTCAGGAAGATTTTGATAAAAAGGCAGTGCCATTCAAACTTGGACTTGTTTTGAATCTCTGAGCAGGACCGCGACGAAAGTCATTTACTATTCACAGCCCTATCTGTCACACACAGTTTGACATGTCAGTAAATCAGTAGGCAGCAGTTAACCAGTCAAACTGTCACCTATTCATGGCAACAGACTTTTGTTCCAATTCAGTGATTTGTGTTCAGATCCGGACTAGGGGCCATCCATAAAGGACGTCTACAAAGAATGACTTACTTCGGACGCCTCGACCCCTCCCTCCCTTTGTCCGCATCTGTCCGCCTTTGGCATCACCCCAGCAATCCTCCTTTGCAGACATACGCATTGCAGCTGAGTACCAAGGCCCAGATTATGCTATCCTGATGATCTTGCCTGGATAATGGTGCTACAGGTTACAGTATTTTGACACTGCTGCACCCAGCAAATGGACTCTAATTAGGACCAGCACAACAGAGACTGGATGCTGTCCGACTGAAGTTGGTGTTTACAGCACAGGCCGTACTGAAATAACTGTATGTACCAAATTTAGATACTGAAGTCCACACTAGGCAAAACTCTCCTCCCCATTCCCGCATTTTCTGCATTTGGGTCACCCCTTCCTCCCCCTCTTTCCGACGTCTTTGTGGACGACCCCCTAATGGCTCTAGGGGTGGTTTGGCTCAGCTGTAGATGGTAGATCATTTTGCCAATCAATGTTATGTTCACACATACATTACCAGTCATGTGGATAGCACATGCAAACCTGAGGCATCAGCCAAAACGGTATCACACGAGATGCTGTGCAAATGACTGTTAACATTGCCTTACACATTTACATTACACATATTCTTGGAAACACAGTTACAAACAGGTCATGGCAAACTGTTGAAACAACTCAGGCAACTCTTTAATGCAGCTACCATCAAGAACTTAATCTAAATGATCTTGAAACTTCTACAGCACCGTTATAACAATGCACTGGGCATCAATCGATGGCACTCCAAAACAGATCCAAATAACACTGAAAAGATCAGATGAATAAAATTCAGCTTCTGTGCAAACACTGCAATGCACTCGACCCTTGTCCAGGGCTTCAGGCTTTTCCTATATATATCTCTCCTTTTGGTCTCCTTGACCTAATGAAATTTAACTGGACTTCTTCAACAGTTCATTACTTTTGGAGTGCGATTTCATTTAGTCATGACCATCCATTGGTGCCCTCCACTTCACAATAACGGTGCTCTAGAAGTCAATAGTTTAGGCGATCAGTTCCTCAACCCGAGTTCTATCCTCCAGCAGGAAAGTCACACCAAAAGGTATAACATTTAACGAATTCTACCTGGTTATGTACCTGGTTGTTTGACTCGTCAACTTTGGCTGACATAAGTAGATTTGTGATTTCTGGAATCACTTGAACATCCTCCTCTGAACCATCATCCACTCCCCGCTCAGTTCCAGTGCCTTCACCCACCGTCACCGGGGAAGCGGTTTGGAAGTCCAGAAGGGGTGAAGAAGAGTTTGAGACACTAGGCGACAATGAAGACAAAGGCCCCCTAGCAGGGGGAGGTCGGGCAGGGCGATGGGAGGGGCTACCCTCGGGGCGTGAGGGAGGTATGGAATCAGAAACTTTATGCATGTCTGGTGTGGAACCATCTACAACCAAAAACAGGTTGTGAATGAAGACGAACAAATGACGGCTGTGAATACAAATGGGAAAATGCACAGAAGAAACTCTTCGTGATGTGTATGCTCACTTAATCAAATCGCTAGGGCATGCCTCGTAACTGTGCCAGGAAGAATTTCCAAAAATTATCAATTCCTTAACCAATTTTATAAAAGAAAAGACAGAAAACTGGAAAATGAAATAACCAATTTAAATAAGTTTTTAACTACTAAAAATCCAGCACTGAAAACAGAAACTGAATTCTCATCCAATAACTAAATATGTTAAACATAAAAAACTGAACTTGTAATGTTTTAACTTCTCAATCAAAGACTCTTAAACCAAAATGCAAAGCTTGATGTTTACCCACATGTTTAGAACTTGATTGTTTTCTTAACTCATAACCTATAGTGTACATATGGAATTTTCTTCACGGGCACATTTACGACAGGCAAGCCAATCTGACTGGTGAAATTGCTCAATCTGCTGAAGCATATTCAAAAGCACAAGCAAATCACTCAGAAACAAATCACCTTAGTCACTAAAGGTACTTACTACCACAGGAAGAGGTTCTAGTGACAACAGATCATCCAGGTAACTATTCTGCCCTGCTTTAGTAGGTAATAACAAATGTTAATAATAATAAACGTTAATAATAATAACAACAATAACATTAATAACAGCAATTCCAACATTAATTATAATAATGCTTTGTAGAATCTTGGTGGCTGTTTAATGAGAAATACCATCTGTCTTTCGGGACCTTAGTTTCACACTGAACCCCTCTTAATGTGGCGCTATACAACGCTTTAATTGTGTTCACACACTGCTTTTAAACTCATCTTACAATCCTAAATAGTCAAGTAATAACAATAAATAAATACTACTAATAACAAATAAATATAATAATAATTATCATATTCATTCAGGCCAAACTTGGAGGGCCGAGTCAATTAAAAACTGGAACAGGAAGGAAGAAAGCTAGAATTTAAAAGGCAATAAAACAAAACAGAACAATGACGGCTGAAATTTTGTTTAAAAAAATTGCATGCTTCACAGCAATATTAAATTGCCTTTTCTGAATTTGAAGTCTAGCCAGACAAATAGTTGGCTGTATAAGTTGTAGGGAATCTGACCTGTTCTGGCAGGGCTTGGAACTCTCGGTGAACTGCTTGGTGAATTTCGTCCAGACTGGCTCATGCAAGGATCCAGAAGGTCCCCCTCCAAGATTTCAGACACCTCATCATCTGCTTCATCTAATCACAACAAAATTCATTCATTTCACTATTCTTATGTTTACGTAGCTAAAGGTGAATTGCTGTTGGTAAGTCATCCATCCAGATCATGGCTTAAATTTCAAATGAATTTACTGGATGACAGGATTGTAGTATGTGCTGCTGAATGATGAAACCTGTTTGTTTCCTCTCTAAAAGATTACAGAAATTTGTTCAATTAATACTTACTTAAGAGACAATATGCATCATACTTATGTAGGTGTATACATATATATATATACTCACCCATCAGCCTGATTTCTGGTTTTCCTTACCTATTGGAGTTAGACTGGGCTTCTCCAATGGATAACGATTTAGGATTAAGGTTTCACTTGAGGCAACCATCTGCCTTGTAACAGTGATATAGAAGTCTTGGTTTCCCCAGCCTATGCGTAACATACTTCCTATGCACTGGGCACATGTAAGCCAGCATTTCGTCTATTAAAAAGAGTTTGTAAAGATCTTCTTCTCCAAGGACCTACATCAGTGCCTGTCTAGTATGACCCAGATGTTCCCCAGGTAAGAAATGTATTTTGTTTAAAACTTCTGTTGGTTTCCCTGACCCTACATCTACATTCTAATCATGCAAAATATGTATGTACATGAGCATCTGAGCTATTGTGCATTTTTCAGGATCCTCTTGGAAGAGCTACATAAATGCCTATGCAAGACTTGGATTTTCCCCAGGAAAGAAATCAAAATTTTCTAAAAACTTCTTTTGGTTTCCCTGACCTACATTTACACACTGTCTGTGTGCAGGATATACGTACGTATGCATCTGGGCCGTTATATTCCTTCAAGATCCTCTCGGAAAAGCTACATAAATGTCTGTCTATGAGCGATTTGGTTTTCCACAGGAAAGAATTGTAAATATGATTGTAATTTGACATTTATGAAGTGCCACTTCAAGAATAACTTCATTAGGGGTGCTCCCTACCTAAACCAGTAATACGACAGCTTTCAGGCGCCTGCGAAACGGCAAAAGGGCAAACTGAGGAGCTCGAACCGCAACTCACAAGAATGGCTCCAGCTGGTAGGTCCAACACAGGCAAAGCTTCTGCACTGAGCCACAGAAGTATACATGTAAAGGCAATCCCCTCACCATCCATGTCAAATGACATTGTTGAAAAACTGAAGTCTTCTCCGAGAAGGCTGTTGGTAGTGACGTTTCCTAACGTCACCGACAGACTACGAGCCAAGAGCATTTCGTCTTCCACCTGCTTCTGCCAGGATGGAGTCTTCAGACTGACCCGGATGGGATATTCACCCACAACTCTCTGGTCAAACTGAAGAGCTTCGAAGGCCTGCTGGCCACTGCGGAATGTCATCAGCATACTGTTCTCCACAAACCTAACACAAATATTGGTCACTGCAGCTATGTAAAGTTTAAATCTGCCCACAGCTTGTGCACTAGGAGTACACTAGAAACTTGTTACAACACTGGCTTTGGGAGTCATAACAAGAACCAGCTTATTACCAAGTTATGTTATAAAAAGTTTATTTTCTATAGATGAGTTAAGTTTAAGATCCATATCCCCAACCAAGTTATATCAGAATTCGTCTTATAATAAAGCACGTTATAATTAGCATCCAGTGTAGAAATCTGTTTTTCCTTGTTTACAAATTCCCTTAACATGGAACCAGCATCACTTACCCTCGGGTTAAGCAAAGGCCCAAGTTAAGTGACAAGATGCCGTCAATCATTAGACATGCATTTAATCTAGGAATTTCTATGGTGCCATCACAAACAATGCATAAGGCAAAAGCTGATGATTATGAAGTAAACGTGACTGGCAAGCTAATATGTGTGAATCAGTCCAACTGAAACCAACACGGCAGACACACTGGAACAAAGGGCAAACAATACCATACTAAGCTATCATGAAGTAAAGGAAGTAAACTGTAGGTCCAGGATCCCATGGCAAGGCTAGGGGAAGCACTCAATTTCTTTTTCTTAGGCCCATGAGCCAACAATGGATAAATCCCAAGGTCCTGGACAGAGGTCAATGCATTGCAGGACTTGCCATAAGCTACATGTACCTGATAAACCAATGGAAGAAAGATCTCAAATAACTGTTTGATTCATTTGAAGTAACTGTTTGATTCATTTGAAGTTACAATTGCTATCTGACCAAAACCAGCAAAATTCAAACAAATTCGTCAGGGAGTAAAACCTCAGATGCAGTAGCAAAAGATTAGCTAAGAAAAACTGAAAAGCAATTCCTGAATGGTTTCAAAGCACAACGATATCAATTAAGCTGACACTACCTCACCAAAATGATTTCCCCCACATCACCAAGTAACTCCACAATTTCTTCAACAGCGTCGTTGCTGAACTCCTCTCCGTCGCCACGGGTAACAATAACAGTGCCATCTGGTGGGCCGAGTGTGTCAATAACCTGTCGGAATGTCGCGTTACGCTTTTCCAAGTCACAGTGCAGGACATCAATCTCGATGATTGCCATCACAGGTCTACATCACAGCAACAAACAGATCCTCAGAAATAAGTCAGTTGGCAATACACAAACTAACTCAAAGATATCTAAACCAAGCTTACTTCTTTGTCTTAATCTATACCATAATATACTTGATACCTGCAACATACTGCTGTATCTGCAATATACTGTGATACTGGTGATAGACTGATACTTGTAATATGCCGTGATGTCTGTAATATACTGTGTTTAGAATTCACTGATTTACCTGTGATCAGATGTCTTGAGTTCAGCTCTGTTGTATAGAAGAAGCTTGCCCTGGTCTTCCTTGTCCTCATCTGTATCTTTAACACACATTTACTTAAATGCATCACATACAATGCATACATATATTCTATACATGTCTATATATATTATGTGTGTGTATGTGTGGGTGTTTATAAAAGGGGTAAGCATCAACCCAGAGATCAAGGGCTCAAATCCCCACCAAAAAAAGTTATTTGAAGATTTCAGCTCCACTAACATTCTCAGCAAGTTCAGTTAAGAAAATAAGGACACTAACTGGCTATGCTCCGAGCTTATCTTAAGCTGCCCCTTTCACCCAACACAGTCTTGTTACCAGTGCTTCTGAGTAAAGTAAAAAAGTAAAGTATCCCATATCTCACAAGTGAAATGAAGGGGAGAAGCTCATTTCCTTTTGTTTAGGCCCTTGAGCCGGCAATGGACGAACCCCAAGGTCCTGGACACAGGGCCAGCGCATCGCAGGACTTGCCACTTACTTCCCAGCTTATGCCGTTACCAAAAATACTGCTTTATAACAAAGGCACAGTGTGCACAAACAACTTGCCCTGGGCCTTTACATGAAGTCGAACCCGCAACTGCATGATCATTGACCAAACACATTACCCATACAGACCACTGTGCCGCACTATGGGGTTCTTAAAAGGTGCTACAGTATATAAAATATACTGTTAGCAGCAGTAATCTTAAAAGCTGCTACAGTATATAAAACAGCAGTATTACCATTCACATTCAAACAAGTAAAGACGCCACTAGCACTGGTTATAATGCTTAACAGCTCAAGGAATGAACTTACCATTGGTACTCATTATAATGTGTAACCTCTCATGGAATGAACTTACCATTGGTACTCATTATAATGTTTAACCTCTCATGGAATGAACTTACCATTGGTACTCGTTATAATGCTTAACCTCTCATGGAATGAACTTACCATTAGCACTCGTTATACCCTTTCGTCGCCACAGCACTCTGTCAGTCCACGCTGGAACACGACACTTTTCACTTGTGTCGTAATCGTTGCAGAAAAGGTCGTACTTATAGGTTGGTTCAAAATTCGTTGGACCTTCCTTGAAACCGAGGAAGACCTGGAATTCACATAAATGACCATGAACGCTAGCAAGGCTGTGTCTTGATAAATAAACCAGTTATAACAGTTATCGGTCATAGCAAATATAGATCTAAAGGAATGCATATGAATGGTGTCATATGTCGGTTCTTTATTAATCCTTTGTTCATTCACTAACTGTTCAGAGCTGTAGCATTAGATTATCAGTTAGTATAATAACAATAATAATGATGAAAAGTATTCATTTAGATTATGGACCCTACTGCCTGTCATCGCTCTATATAATCGACGCAACTTGGTCCAGGAACTCTAAACATCGTGTCATCTGTCAACTCTCAATAAGAATCTGTTGGTTGGGCTCCACATGTGTGCATGAGCCTGCCACTGGTGACTTACTAGTTACATGTGCATTCGTAATCGAAATCGTAAATTTGCAAAGCGCCGCTTCAAGACAACCTCATCAGAGGCGCTCCTGGCCCATCCCAGAACTGGGGAATAATGCGGTCTTCAAGCGCTTACGGAAGAGAGGGGGAGAGAGGGAGAGAAGCTCCTGGCGTACTTTCTGTTCTTACTGACATTTAACATCATTTAGGCCAATGTAGGCAGCACTTTTGTCAGGTACTTAAAAGGCGCTATATCATATGTCTAGATAACTAACTAACTAGCTTGTATGACAGACTTACATTTCCAGCCTGTCTCTGAACATTCAGCTGGTCATATGCCTGTAGCGCTCCCCAGTTCTGCTGACTGATCAGATCCTTCACCTCGTCCTTAGACAAGTCGATGCGATAGTTGAAGTCGCCACACCAGAAGAGGTAGTCATGGTGCCAGACCTTGCGACCCTGCAACATTCAGAAAGAAACTCAGACGCTGCAAAGCAATATGACTTAATTCAGAAACTGCCTGGCTCTCTATTTCCGTCCAGCACTTTGCTTGTCTTTCTGTTTCTCTCTTCCTCACGGCAAACTCCAGCCATCACATCCAGCTATCAACAATCACCAGTCATCCGATGTGTGATCTGTAAGTTTAAGGATTTGACTGAAGCACAAGCAGAACAGCAGCCTTCAATACCTATAACATAACCAGGTTGCATGGCTTGACAACAAATTGTCAGTCTCACGTAATGCATCAAAAATCCAAAGCAGGATGCAAATGTGAAAAGCCAAGGCAGTAACAATCACACACAAGGGAGCTCAATGTTTGCACTGTGGCTAGCTAGGTTGATGATCACTGCTGGTAGATTATGCTGCATAGGGGACCTCCTTGTCTCACATATTCATGCACTGGATTAGGCACAGCATACTTTCTTGTGCATTCGTAAGTAAGTAGTAAGTAAGACATTTGTTAACATGCCACGTGTCCATCAGATGAGCAAGGAATTGTAGGTGTGCATTCAACCATCTTTCTGGAATATTCCACTGAAAATCTTAACTGTTCTGCACAATTCAGCCAGAGATATTTTCAGCTTATTTTAAGACCCACTTTTCCAAATCTATTTGCTAACTATGGTCCTGCATCTTTGAAAGGTTCTTCAAAGGTGCAATACAAATATCCAGATACATACACACATACATTGTAGACCAAAATCTTGGCATGTAATATAGTTATCTTCCAGTTTCATTACTGACCATTGGGAATGTGATTTTCTGGGCAATGTCATGAAAGTCACTGTTGCGCTCCTTTACGTTTGACTGTCCGGCCGCAAAGTGCGAACAGACGAAACAAAGTGACGAGTTGTACAGGGTGAATCGGATGGCAATTCCGCCCTTGTTGCCTGCAGCACCCCCTAGGCCAGTCTTGACTGTCACAACCCCAAGATCCCTAATAACAAACCACAAACACATACAGCTTTTTCCTCTTTGGGTCAGTCACCTGCACTGCTTCCACTTTGTAAGGAACTGTCGTATAATAGCCAGAGGAAAATACTCTGGCCAAGACTGGCATACAATCTCAAAGTCTAATCTCATCATAATTACTTATTATTAATTTTTATTTGCTAGCCCAAAGCAGATATAATTCCAAGACTATTATTTATTTTATTACTGTTCCTGCTTTTGACATTGTCCTTATGATATTAATAAGGCAATTCAGATAGCGCCATAGCACAGCTGAGGCCAAAAAAAGGGTGCTGTACAAGTGTTCAAAAATCAATGACAGTTATATGATATTTTAAAAAGATAGGTCTTGAATTGTTACATGAATGAATACTCTCTCATCACATCAGGCACAAGAGAAATGCAGCATCAGACCCTGGAATCAACCAATTATCGATTCTTAAATATCACAATATTAATTAAACATTAGTGTCACCTTTAAAAAGCAGCTGGTACACAGCAACACTTTACTGAACATAGACCAATAGTGCATCAGTTGAAAATGGAATCAATGTCTGAGTAAAAAAAACTCATGACTTTGGTAATTACAGTTTATGACCTGTGACCATAGAATCATTTAAACAGATTTTCTGGTGGCTTACTTGATGAATGGAGCCAGTTTTGGTCGAACAAAAATGTAGAGACACACTCCGACGAGTTGTGCAGACTGGAGCAAGACGTATTTATGGTCCCGTGAAAGGTTCTTCTGCAGGTAAATGCCCCAGTCCTTCTGGTTCTGTGTACTGATTTTAAAAACACAATAAATAAATTAATTATCTATCAAGACTCATAACAAATGCAAAGCAATAACTGGAAAGCGTGGCTAGTTACACAGCTGTCGATGTCCAGTTTTTGCTCCAGTGTCAAAATTCACCCACACTCATTACAACACGCTTTCTGGCAACATGAATTCCAATATAACAAGGTCGTTAAATGGATCTCAAAATTAATTCATCTGTATAAACTAAGCTCATTACAATATGACCTTGTAATATGGTGGTTCCTTTACACGGTTCCCAAAGACAGCTTTATAGTGAATTTCTTGTGTAACTGATGGGCTTAGTAGGGTTTAAAGATCAGATTTAGAGCATGACTGCACTTCAGCTCAAAGATCTTTGAACCCCAGGACCATCTCTCAGATGACTGTTTTAACAAATAGTCTAGTAAATAAATAAATATTTGACCTTACCATAAACCTATTAGTCACCATTTAAGGCAAAACTGTTCTTTGCTCAGAGCCAAGCTTCTCTGTCAGTGTTTCATACTGATAGCCTCAGCTTACAGATTTGATTCTAGAGGACTGCACTTTGGGCTCCGTATTTCTGGTTTTTGTGCTTCAGAGGTAAGAAGTCATTTAGACATTTTCTGGGTCTTTCTCTGGCTTAATTTTATGTTCATTTTACCAAACTAACAATTTTAATAACTCATGAATGTCGTCAGCAGTATGCTCAGCTTACAGATTTGATTCTAGAGAAAAGAGCAGTTGCCAACTGAGACCTTTGTATGACTTACCTTGCACTGACTATGTTGCCTGCATTCAGATCTACAATTTCCTCAAAGCCAATGGCAAATATGTCGCTTGGAACATCAAAGTCTGTGTTAGGATCAACCACTTCTAAACAATGAAGCAAACAATTATCATCATCATCAGCATCACAAGCAGCAACAGCAGCAATTTCTTCCTCCTCTGCCCCTTTTCCCATCATTCTCACAATCACCTCGAGCCACCATCATTAACGCTACCACATCTTAGTCACATGGTGGTTTGGCATAGTTGTTATGACACTGGCATATATAGTAAAGTTAAGCAACATTGAGCCAGGCTAGTACTTGACGGGCGACCACCTGTGGAATACCATGGCACCTGGTGCCTATTCAGATTTCCACTCTTAAGCAATCGGTAACTGAATATCAACACAGATTGGAACGTTAAAAGGTGTCCTATGGTTGGATTGTTGTGGTCATATTTGCACTTCAGTCAAATGATTCTTAGAGCTGAGGACCATATTTCTCACGAGTTTCTACAGAGGTATGTAAACAAACGTGTTATCCTTATTGTTACCTTCTTTACCGTTACCGTTATCCTAAGAAGAAATCAGATGCTTAATAAACGGATCAGCAGTTCACTCAGTCCCCTGGCACTGACTGCAGTACTGATTTTGGCAGATGAAGCAAATCTGAGGAATTTCTAAAGGGGAAAGTAGATAAGCATGTTATCCTTAACCTCCTTTACCAATGTTATCGTTATCTTAACAAGAACTCAGCAGCTTGATAAACCGATCAAGAAATCATTTACTGACCTGGCGTTGACTGCAGTGTTAATTTTGGCAGATCAAGCAACCAATCCGTGATGTGTTCATGCTTGAAAGCAATGCTGCGGAAATGTTTGCCTCCGTTGACGTTCCACGTTCCCACAGAAACACGAATGGTTGATGTGTGAGTATACTCTTTGTAGTTCACTATCATGGATCTCATTATATCACTAGATACTGGACACACAAAGCCAAACAGAAGACAACATGAATAAATACAACAACCTCATTAAACATCTACAAACTTACAAACATTATGGTAAGGTAAATTAACAGTAGGTCATGAATTAAGTGCCTCAAGCAATATCATAACCCACAGGTTTACATTCGTTTGGTTAAAAACCTCCAGCAAATGTAGAATACAGCCTCATGGATTACTCCGCTCACAATGAATTATGGAGCTGTGTACATTTGCACTGCATGATGAAATACCTTTAGTAGAACTTGTTAGTACCTCTAAAAGCATTGCACACACGGCTCTAACCAAATACAGCTCGAAGTAGGTTGAAAATGTATTTTGAGCACAGTATATACAAGCAGGAAAAGACTGTTCCACAAGGGCAGTCTGACACCTGTAGGAGAAAGCACGATGGGCCTGAGTTTATGAAACACTAAGATTTGAAAACCAAGTGAGAAGAAATTGTTGGATACTTACCATGAAAACAAGGAATGTCCAGAAGAAGCATCGTCTTGTCCGAGAGGTCAGTTCGGACGCCAGATCCTAAGAGCAGCAGGTCAATTGCCTCTTGCTTTGTCGAATCAAGAAAGTTATTCTGAATTGTACGACTGGCAGAGCGTGCAGCATCTGTTGCCTAAAAACAAACACACAATTATACCAATTATATGCCTGGTTTCTTACTGAATCACTCATTTAACAAAATGGACACCGCACACAAATGAAAATGCGCCAATTCTGACCTTTGACCTGCCGCCACCTAGGGCTCCTGTGCCAGCATAGATGCGACTGATGTGGTCACCATTCAGAGCCCACATCTGTTTGTAGACCTCCTGGAATCGCGACATCATCTGCGGCTTTGATGCAAGACCCAGCATCTCCAGCTGCTGAGGAAGAATCTACAAGACAACCAAAAGAAGCAGCAGCTCTTGAAGCAGCAAAAGCAAACGAAACAAAATTTTGCAGAACAACCAAATTCATGACAGTCACCCTAATTACAGTGATTTTACTGAGTCATTTATCAAGCGACACATGCATTAGCAAATTAAACAAATTCAAAAATTATTTATGCCAAACGCACCAAACAGTATCATCTCTGCATGTCAGTATAGCAACACATAATATATGACAGGTTCATGGGCTATTCAGTTGTGTTTGGTTTTTATGCCAGTGGGCTTCAGGATTAAAGTAGTTTATCATCAGTAAAGAAAGAGAAATTTAACCCGATTTAATACTAATTGTAAAGAAATTTAGTATGACCTACTTCTAAACCAATCATATTTTGAACGGCGTTTGTTCTGTCTAAACAGTCCAGACAGTTGGTCCTCAACGTTCCAGACTGAGTCCTGAAAATCAGTAACTCTGGCATTAATTGTGTAATCATGATAGTAACAATGATATGTATACTGCTTCAAAAGTAGCAAACTACTTATAGGGCATTTTACAGTCAGTTGTCAACTTGTGTAGCGATTGCATCCAGCTATCTTGATTTATCTTATCAACTGCAAAACATCATTCAGTATCTGAATCAATCTTTAGAGACTGGAGAATGAACTTCAATGCATGTCGTCAGGCCTTAAAAATAAACCAACTAATTAATATACATAAGCTTTCCACAGGAAATCCGAACTGATGCACATGAAACATTTTCAGCTAATCTTAAGCAACAGCTTTTAAGAACTCTTATGTAACTATATTCCAGCACTTTATAGAAGCACTTAAAAAAGCATCACATAAATATTCAGATACATATATATATAGCATTACATACACACATCATCAAAATAGGAAAGCACACTTAAGCATAAAAGATTTGGCCTTAAATTAAACCAGATAAAACCTGTACTAATCAGCACAAACACCAGATGAAAAATTAATTACCGCTGGACCTCCGATCCATGACATGAAAAGAAACCGAACTCGTCGATGTGTTTCTTGATGGAGTCACGCAGTTTACTCAGGTTCTTTAGGCTGCCACCACGACATTCTGAGTGGTAATCAAACTGGATGTGAGGTACATCGGCACTGTGAGACGAGGCTTTGTGGTGACTCTGGTTCAAAATCAGACACAATGACAGTACACAGAAAGACATGGGAAAGAACATTTCTTAGTGAAGGTACATTTCTCCCATACATTTCATACATTTTCTTCCTGCCCTTAGTTCTCTCTCCCCACTATTTCCAACCACTAACTGCTAACAATGGAACATCAATATCTAGCCAAAAGTCCATTCAATTTCCATAATGTCAGTCCAGTGACTCTTGGATCTAGCACATGAGGCATTCCTAAATAGCAGTAAAGGCTCACCCAATCCAACCTACACGTCTGGTTGAAACAACCAGACCTGTGTTAAGTTAATCTATCCAAATTACTTGTGAATTTCAGATAGTTACTAGAATAGTGAAGAAACCTGTCACAAGCAGCACTGAGAGGTTTACAAAAGTCCTTACAGAAAAAATTCCAGATACGTGCACACATAACCCAATCGAAATGAGAAGTCATGCAGCTAGATGAACAAACAGACAAAAAACACACATTCAGTTATGGCAGACACTAAGTCAGAAAGCCAGAAGATCTGACATATAAACATAGTCTTACCCAGAATGCCTGACTCAGCATGTGTTCACCTTCCTTCAGCCCAAGTAGGTTGATTATGGCTTGGCTGCCATACAGCTGCTTTTGCTGGGTCATGTGTCGGTCGAAGGCCGGAGCCGATGCCTCATAACCTCTCGACAGCTTCACCTTATGTGACCCGACCTAGTAAATAAAGGGAACAAGCTTGTGCATGTGACCCGACCTAGTAAATAAAGGGAACAAGCTTGTGCTTGTGACATGACCTAGCAGAGAAATTGCTCTGTTCTCCCATATGACTTGACTTAGCACAGACGAAACCACATCCAAATGTGAACGAACAGAGTCAACCGAAAGAACTTCATTTTTAGCATTTTTATATAGCATCATTGATTTAATGGCAAGGCATTAGTTAGTAATCACACTTTAAAAACTTACTCAACATTCACACACACTGATGATCTCAGTATTAGCTCAAATGTTTCACAATTGCACAAGTTGAGTGTAGTGCTCAGTCAAACAGTTTGCATGTCTGTGTGATTAGTAGTGACTGAGCATAGGCAAACATCCGTTATGCCCCTCAAAATATACCAACTGACTAGTGTGATTAGTACATTAATGCATCAGAGGTAAGAAATTACCTGAAAACCTGGTTGTTCCCAGAACAACGGTACTGAACCACGAGTCTGTATGTGAGAGCAAACTTGATCATCAATGTAGATCACCTAAAATTAAAATTACAATCAATCAATCAATATCCAACCAATTTAGCCAACTGACTGACCATCCATTAGGTCATTCAAATGTTTTACCTTCTTTCAATTAGTCTCAGCCGTACATTTTATTCCACTCTCAGTAGCTCTTTCTCCATTACTTTCTTTATTTCTTTTTTTCCCCTTTCATTCTCTGCCAAATTCTCTCTCACCTTTATTCTTTCTCTATTTTCTCTGCTCTCCTCCTAAAGCCCCAATTCCCTAGCACATTCCATCTCTCAATTTCACCAACACTGCTGGTAGGCATCCAACATCTTAACATCTTCGCCAGTGACCTTGTCAGCATCGATATCTCAGCCCATAAAGAAAGACAATGCCCTTGAGTACCTTCATGTCTCAGCCCCATAAAGCAGGATAGGGCCTTTGTCAGCATCAACCTCTCTCCAATTCTCTCAATTTCACAGAAAACGGACATAAATCTTTCTAAATAAGTCACCTACCTGTTCAGTTTCCACAAAATTCGCGACCTGGCCATCGTCGTTGACACCACGGACATTAAATCGAGTTCCTGCCCGCTCACAGCTCAGCCTAGATATGAGACATGCCTTGCCCTGCTTCTGAGCAGCATAAATTGTACGGATTTCCACTCCACCACACATCATCTTCAGCAGCCAATCAGATGAGTCCACTTGAAATCGTGTCACATGGAGATGCATGGTTCGGTTCCTTAACAATCAAAATACAACCACAACAAAGTTTTTGCAAACATTTACAAGAGTATCAGATTAAGAAAATGATCTCACCTGTTTCCTCATTAGTCATAATCTATGGCTGTAATACTTTTGGAAAATATTGTTTTATAAGGCAAGCATAGCAACAATTTAAAGGATAATGGCACAAAATGATAAATAAATAAAAAAATCAACTAGAAACAATGAAAACAGCACATATCTCAAAGCTCATGGATGTCAATTTAAATTATCCTGACAGCAATTCAACGTCTCTCACATACAGCACATTTGAACTTTTCAAAATCGGTAAAATATAAACTGCTCAAAATCATAATTTTCAGTTTTGTCATCAGCATCTACTTTTTACTCTATTGTATCACCTCTGTCACAATAAAAACTCAGGCAAGAACCCACAAGCTACTGCAGAAAGACTAAATAAGATTAAATACCATCTAAAGCATTTTTTAAAAGTTATGTTTTCATACCAGAAGAATCTGTTATCTGTCATCTGATCATTTAGACATTTCTGAGCACAGAGACTAAGATCAAATTTGGCACCAGCTCCCGACCATGAAAAGTAAAAGGTGCCAGCATTTAGCAACTTCCGTAACTCAACAATACGCTCCTCATCAAGTGCTAGGTTCCGTAACGATATGAATGTCGTCCCAGTGATCCGATAGATATCGGAGTCCCCGATTTTTCCAACGGATACACAACCAGTCACAAGAACAAGGTACAAGATAGGATCATCACCTGCCAAAGCAAAGAGAAATGTAAATGCAATTCTACTATGCAATTTCATGCAATCCAAGTGCCACAAAATGTTGAGAAGTTACCATGCCTTATTCGTTAGCATAGGTTTTGTATGTTATAACCCTGCCTGGTAAAAGTTTCGTGACTTAGCTAAAAAGGCATGGGGTAATAAATATGAAAGGAAGTTGAAGATCAGATGAAAGAGGAGTGAACTGAGCAGAAAATGGCACTATGAGGATGAACTGTCGTGGTTAAGACTGTGAAGCTGTAAAGAGAGAGTTGTTTTACTAAACAGAAACATATTTTATCGAACTTATCTTGACAAATCTTATGCAAAACCATTGTAAGCATAGTCACCATATAGATGCCCTAATTTTTCATATGACAGACGCTGCTATATGAGGCCACTTTCAGCCTTCTGAAGCATCACTAAGATGAATATTTGGATCACTCAGTATTTGGTCAGACAATGAGGTCAAGCAGTATACAGCCTAAGATGCTAGTCACCCCTTTCATCAGTGCTTGAAAGCTGTTCTCTGTTGTCAGGCTAGGATGGGAGAGCTTCTTAGGAAAAGTCTTCAAGCAGTGCTATATAAATGCTCTGAATGAATGAATTAAGACGAAAAAACTTCTTTAACTTTTACTACCTTATGACGAGGGCTCTCTAAGAAGCTAAGTCAAAGAGGTGCTATATAAATAGACTGCCACCCCAGTATTATATTACAGGCTTATAATACGTAGGTCAAAATTCATCACTGACCTACAGTGAGATTAAGAACACCAAGGCAGCCATATGCATCCAGTATCTTCGTATATGACTTCTTTACAGTTTCAGTTTCCAAGGCCGCTGACCACAAAACAAGAATTTGATAATTAGATCCAACATATGAGCAACAAAATAAACAAAGGCAGAAGAAATCAATCTCACAGTATTTAAATACACGATTTCATATTGCACTCACTATTAGCAAAAACAGTCAAAATAGACTGGTAAATACATCTTTAAGTCCTCAGTCATGGGCAATAAAGTAATTGATCTGTTTTCTTAGATTTATATAGCACCACTATTTAATGACAAACATCAAGTGGTAGCACTAGGGAAGTTTGCATCAAGGCCTAGCTCAACTTGCCTACTCAATGTAAGGTTTTATTATTTACTGGTGGGTCATTCCAGCTCAACTCAACCAATGCCTCCCACCCAACCATCTCTGAATTGGCTGATATTTTAACCACATGTTGCAAGATGTATTGGATGGAAAAGCCCAAAATTTGTATGCGATATTTAAGATACTTTCCAAGATATCGTTGATTCCGTGACCCCACTCTCCGAAGGCATTTCGCGAAACTTCAAATGTCCACTATTTGAGAATTGATATCTCCATAGCCATGAGACCAATTTAGATGATTTTTTTCTTCCTATACAGTTTCTTGTGCAGATTACAAAAATATAAATAAATAAAAAATGTAATCAAGTCAAACTCTGCCAAGTAATTGCCAGCTACATAGACAGTATACTTATAAAAATTGGCTGCATTGTGCCTGGTAATTGTCGAGATATTGATAACTGAATATTGAAAAATTTAGAAACAAAATGAATGTGAAGGCACTTTTGACATTTAATACAGCTGAAATCATAGAACAAACAATAATAATAATTATATTTTTGTAATCTGCACAAACTAAACGTCTTGAAAACATGTGTGTTTAGCACAGCTCTGTACGCATGTGAGGCGTGGACAATCAAAAAGACGGATAAAGATAAGATATTAGCATTTGAAATGTACTGCTATAGACGAATATTACATCTGAATTGGACAATGAAGGTAACAAATGCGGAGGTCCGAAGAAGACTGAGCATAAAAGAAGATCTAATACAAGTAATAATGAGAAGGAAATTACGCTTGTTTGGACATATATGCAGAATGGATGACAGTAGAAAAATAAAAAGCGTGATGATGGGAATTATGGACGGAAATGGGAGACGAGGAAGACCTAACAGGGAGTGGACATAGAACAAACAATAATAATAATTATATTTTTGCAATCTGCACAAGAAACTGTATAGGAAGAAAAAAATCATCTAAATTGGTCTCATGGCTATGGAGATATCAATTCTCAAATAGTGGACATCGTGAAGTTTCGCGAAATGCCTTCGGAGGGTGGGGTCACGGAATCAACGATATCTTGGAAAGTATCTTAAATATCGCATAAAAATTTTGGGCTTTTCCATCCAATACATCTTGCAACATGTGGTTAAAATTTCAGCCAATTCAGAGATGGTCAGGCGGGAACTTTCCTCAAAATTGGTTGAGTTGAGCTGGAATGACTCTGGTACTCTTCTTGCTACCAAAGGTCAGGATTAATCTTTCATACAGCAATTAGGCTTGACCCCACAATGATTATGGTGCAAAGCTTACTGAAGTTTGAACTCTATCTGTAAGGCGCATGTTTAACCTTCTTGTCCTCCACAGAACAGCTTTCATCATCCAGCCAAACCCCATACCTCTATAATAACGGAAGGCAGGAAATATTATTGTGTCCTTCCAATAAACCAAGATCCATTAGTGCTAAAGAACCATGAAACGCTATTACTGAAAAATTAAGCCTAGGTAGGCTTCAACGCAATGATCCTCAAATTCGGGATCCGCCTCCCGTTGAGGATGCAGATGACGATAGTTTTAAAGGCTCGACGAGATAGTCAATGCAACGAAACGTAATCAGTCGTTTAAAACTTACGAACACTGCCAGCTCTTCCTTCAACCCCCACAATAATACGAGGGACCTGCCATCAAAACCACAAATGGCATACATATGAAAACGCAGCCGGCAAAACACGAGTGCCGCGCATTATAATGCTGGCCATAGGTAGGTGGGAGGAATGGCTTGTTAGAACGTCGGAATACAACAAATCCCTAACTTACACAACACAGCAACGGCACCCGACTCAAACATCAGAGTCTCCTCCTTATTTCGGCATTCTAATAAGACGCTGTACGGCGGATCTAATTTATGATAAACCCTAAAACTCTTGCTCATCGCCATTTCTAGTCGTCTTCGCCTCTGCAATCATGGGCAGACGCTGGTTCCCTCGCAATGCTCTGCTAAAAATCCATACTGCGTCTACTTCCGGGAGGGTTACGCGTAAAAAGCTACGCGTGTAACATTTGGTCATTTTAATATACATGTATCAAAGTTAGTAACTGCCAAATACACTGTTATACACATTGTTTTTTGTTGTAACAGAATGTCCGCAGTTAGGGACACTTGTGTAAAATGCTACAATACCATTGTGTGTACCGGACAATATAATATGTAATAAAACTATTTTCCTTTTTTTAATATGGTACTCAAAGGTCAGACCTGAGGTCTTTACCCAAATAACGGTTATGAACAATCGTAATCGTAATCGTAATCTCGAGATTTCTACAGCGCTCAACGAAAGCTAAGTTGCGGGAACCAGCTTATTCACAGGCGCTCAGTCAAAACAAAATCGATAGGCAAAAGGGTCAAGATCCAGGAGTCAGGCACTCAGACAGTCGGACGGCATGTGTGAGTGGAGAGTAATGGTTATAGCATTCACCTCGTGGTAAGAAAGCAATTAAGTTGGATGGTTGTGGGCCTAATAGGAGCTGTAGATCAAACAAACAGTCTTACTCGTCAATTATAGTTTGCGAAATCATTTACCACAAAGTCCAACAAAATCAAGAATAACGCAGCAGCTGGTACTTTGGCTCCAGAACTTTTCAAACAAATTAGTAAGTTTGAAGAGGTTCTTAACAAGATTAATATTGACTTTGAGTATAAGCATCTCCTGTGAAGAGATTGACATCGGATAATCAAGGAGTAATCAAACTGTACTTAGGCCCTGTTATTGCTTTAATGTAATGTAATGTAAACAATTCAGAAATTGTGCGTTATCTTCTTGTCCAAGTTATTGTTAACGAACCAATGAGATGCCGAGACTTGGCTTGTCTTTGCGCCAAAGTGGCCTGATGGGTCTCGTGTTAGGGCACGTTCATTCGAGCTTCGTCAGACGGGGCCTAATAATCAAAGTGGTAATCGCTCTTGCTCGAATCGAAGGTCCCGACGATTTATTGCGATAGTTTGCGAAAATTAAAGCTGGTATACAAATTCTGGAAAGTTTTAAAGGCGAATCGAGTGGATTGCGATCAAATAGTTGGTTTCCGATGGGCCCTTAGTGAAGGTCAATTCAGATGTACATAGCAGAGAGATGAACCATACGAAGTGCGTCCAGCGTCTCCACTTCATGGTGGTTATGATAATTAGTTGTGGATGTCTCAACCAACATATATACACCGAGTCAATGTTGCCCCACATTTTGATACTCGTATCGATTTCTAACTACTAACCGCCATTTTAAATTTTTTGGAGGATTGTCATTAAAATTCGACATAATCATCAAAAGGCAAAAATCAGATTATCTGCCCTACCGATTCATTGTTGGAGGAGATAAAATTTTATAAAGTTGCAGTCGTTTCATCGGAGTGCGCATTAGGCCTAACCTTTCCGATTGTCCGCTTTTGGGTGATCCCTGCCTTCCCCTATTTGCGGACATCCTCCATGGATGACCCCTAATTAAGCATGATTCGGCCCAATCATTGTTGCCCTGAACCTGCAACGTGGCTTTCACAGGGATCTTGCTTAACAGCAACCATCGACTGATACCTTGAGCATTATATAGCAGTGGCGCTATATCAGATTATTACTGTTTTATAATTATAGAAGAACGTGTACATTTGCAACTGAAATTTTCGAATACTCGATTACCTAGCAAAAATCGATTACGTGACCCTTGTATTACATCACCGGTTTCTAGTCAATGTTTAAAAATAGTAGATTATAATATACATAACGTCATTGTTGCCCAGGAAACTAACTATTGTCTTCCGAGTCCTTGACCCCTATTCGTTTCAGCCAGTCGTATACAAGGAACTGATTTAATAATATGTTTAAGTAAGGGCATTCTACAGTCAATGACAACCTTTTGCTAACCATTTAAAAAATTTATTCTTTTTATAGTGCAGTGTTCGACTTTACAATTTACATTCAAGGTCAATTCAAGTGTGTATAGCAGAGAGATGGACAATACGAAACGCGTCCAGCGTCGCCAACTTCATGGTCGTAAGGATAATTAGTTGTGGATTGTCTCAGCCAACACACATACACCGAGTCAGTGTTGTCTCACATTTTGCTGCTATGCAACAGTGTAGCGTTCTCTCAACGTGTGTTTGTGCTAGCTGCGGCAGAGGAAGAGCGATCATATTTATATTACATTGTACAGTGTATAATAGATACGCTGTATGGTGTATAATATACAAATTACATTTGTATATGAATATAAATATGTTCCAGGGAAGGCTAAAGATACAACAGTCGGGTCTGTCTCCTGCCATGATATTTTGTGCACAATGAATGACACAGTTATAACTTAAAACGTCCTTCGTGGGAACTTCCCTCCATTCTTTGATGTTCATTCAATTACATTGTTTATAATCAATGTTTTCTTCACAAGCATAACAAAAATTGCTTCTTTTCTTTCATTTTTTAATACTTCTGTCTGAGAACAATTCATATTGTGAGAACATGTACAGCAGGTGAGAATGTTGCAGAACAGAGAAGGCCCGAGAGCCCAATACAGTTCGGGTATGGGCACAGCAAGAGTCGTCATGACATGGGTGACCTGGCACTTGGTCAACCCCAGCCTGTCAGCTGTTGAAAAGTTGGCTGAATTGTTGCGCTGGTTCCATCGCAGGCAGCCTTTGCCAGCGTTTCCTTTTGCCCTCACTAAGCAAGAGGCCAAAGGGAATGTACGAAGCCTGTGGCCTCTCTTTCCCGACTGCGAAAGCCATTTCAAATGAAATGAAAGCTCGCTTTTCCAATGCAGCGCTAGTAACTGGCGTTGAACTTGCTCCTGTCCTACTCGAGGTAGGTTTACAGGATGTGGTCACTGATCAGCACGTAATGGCTGGCACTGCGGCATTGAAGTCTACCATGACCTGAATACCTTGTACAGAGGTCTTCAGACGTTCGGCTTACCTGTCCAGGACGAAGATCGGGAAAAGTATACAAAGCCGATTTGCGATACCCAAGCGACCATCTGTGGTAATGCACAATTAGGCTTCGGTAGACTCCAAGATCTGGTACAGATGCAGGCCCCAAGCTTCCTTACGATCATCGTTAGAAATGGTGGATCTATTTCAATTTGCAATTGCAAAGTAAAAGGATAAAAATTTCGTTGCCAAGAGTTGGTGTTTAAAATGTAAGAAGAAAAGGTATAGGTAACACTTGTTTATGTACGTCTATAGAAATTCCTCAGAAATGTGATGCCGAGGTCAAGGATGTTTTGGTGGAGATGCAAACATTCATTCATCTACTCATTTATTCAGAGCTCTCTTATAAAGCAACCCTTCAAGATATGTACTCAGAGGCACTCAAGGCCCAGCCCAGGCTAAGGAAAAGAGGTTTCAAGCATGGTAAAGGCTGATGGCACAGCCAGTGGAGGTTAAGGCTGATGGCATAGCCAGCGGAGGCAAAGAAGACGAAACCACCACAAAACCCGAGGCTAATTTCAGCATTTTAATCTTTAAACCCATTTAGCTTTTATTCATTTTATTCAATGCTTGAGAAAATGTTTTTAGAATGCTTTGTTTACGTAACAGACTATTTTTGCGCAGTGCATCTCCCATGCAGTAGCATTATGATGTACATTTCACAGTTCCCTTGAACTGCAATATGCTAACCATTACTGGGTGCTTAATTAAGAAATGCAGCATTTAACAGCATGAACATTAAAAGATTTATTGAACGTGCCATTCGATAGAATTAATTTGCAAGTATGTGTGGCAGCAACTGAACTCAAATTCAACAAAATAATACAACACCAGCAGCAACAATGCATTTAGCATAGCTTGAAACAACGGCTTTAAATTGCTTTAACTCAACAACCATTATTTCGGTGAATTGCAACCACCAACAGTCTCAATATAACATAACATTACTGTCAGAAAGGCACCATTAGGGCCCACAGTTCTTCCATGACAGAGCTACAGTCTACGGCTGCTCCTCGTCTTCTGAACGAAACAACACCTCCCCATCCACCTGTTTCTCCTCTTCGAAACCCAACCATGAGTAAAACCCCAGCAACAGAGCTCACACGACTTTTGGTCGTCGTCGGTCCGAGGATGCGTCGTTCCAGTTCGCCTTTGCTCCTCCTCGAGCCAAGGACGCCGATTGGTCGTGCATGATGAGAAACCGTGGCTTTCCGAGCAGCAAGATGTTGCTTATCAAGTTGCAAGAGTCATCAACAGGGGGCAGAATCATAAAACAGTTTCGCGAAGTAGTGTCTCCGTTGATGGAGGTCTAGCTGGACTGTCACCGGGCTGTCGTTTGTCCGCGTCTGTCATCCAAGGGTGTGTGTGAATGTCGTCCAGTGTTGGCCGGTCAGAAGGTCGTACTGACAGGCATCGAGAAATGAGATCTTTCACATCTGAAGCACAATATAAACAATCAATTTTAAATCTTGAATAAATCAACTAATTGCTACATCATTCCATCAGATTAATAAATCAATCAATCATTTGTGCAAACATTCAAACAATCAATCAATCGAAGGGACAATCAGTGAAGTTGACTATTGATTATCAATCTGCCTACTGACAATTCTTTTAAATTTTAACCAGGAACATATTTACAAAAAGTACCTACTATTAAGTAACCAGTCCAATAGCAGAAATTAGAAGTTTTATTGAAAATTTGACTGTTGCATTATTCTCAATTAGCACTTGCCCCTCCAAGACTGATTTTCCACCACAAAGTCTAAGTTTCCAGATAAGCCATTTCATCGAAGTTTGGAAATGTTTATGAGACAGTAATATAAAATGTCCTACAAATGTTCATGCTGTATCAATATAAGAGCAAGTTCTGAATGCATAATGAAACTGGCCCAGGTAAACTTGTGTTTAGCAAAGGCCTGATTCGAGATTTGATTCCTGGCGGCTGAGGCAATATATGCACCCCTGTCAACATTTCCTCTACGTTGAGGATCTTAGCGATACATTATCTTGAACAGCAGCACATTGCAATTATGATACATTACATTACTGTAATGAGATGGTCTTTTTAAATTGGTTAAGCACCACAGAAGAAGTATCTGATTAGACTTGAAAGATCAAGCGAGAAATATTTTAACCCAAACTTGCATCAGATGTCAGCTTACCAGCTGAAAGATCTCTGTTGAAAACAAGATTTGCTTTTAAGATCTGGTCGTCCTGGTCAAACGGTATGTCACCACAAACCATGTCATAAAGGAGAACACCCAGGGACCAGACTGTTGCTGGTACGCCGTGGTACTTGCGATTACGGACCCACTCTGGCGGACTGTAGACACGGGTTCCTGAACAGAGACACAGACAGACATCCAGTTTATTCAAACCTCACAAATCTCAACTATGCCACAAAATGCACAGTTCAAGGCAACAGCACATGTACATTTGAATGCAAGACAACAGCACATGTGCATTTGAATGCAAGGCACCAGTACATGTGCATTTGAATGAAAGGCACCAGTACATGTGTATTTGAATGCAAGGCACCAGTACATGTGTATTTGAATGCCAGGCACCAGAACATGTGCATTTGAATGCCAGGCACCAGAACATGTGCATTTGAATGCAAGGCACCAGCACATGTGCATTTGAATGCAAGACAACAGCACATGTGCATCAGAATGCAAGACAACAGCACATGTGCATTTGAATGCAAGGCACCAGTACAAGTGCATTTAAATGCAAGACAACAGCACATGTGCATTTGAATGCAAGGCACCAGTACAAGTGCATCTGAATGCAAGACAACAGCACATGTGCATATCAATGCAAGCAAACACAACTCATTTCTCAAACCATGAGTTATGATAACATATTTATAAATAGTTTCCAGGTGACCTTCCAAAAATAAGAAATCTCAATTTCCACCAAAGCTGCTATCTCTGTATATCCAGCACTTACATACTTGCTAGCTTCACCAGGTCATCCTTCCCTTTGTAATTTATGTTGATCTATAGTGCCATTATAATAAAGCCCTTTCAACAGTCCTAGGCATTTCCCAAGTCAGGCCCAACTACCCACCCATGCAACCACATAATCAAATTTGAAATACATGCGCTGTTGGGGGCGCTGATTCCCCGTCAAAGTGCACACTTGTCTTTGGTGATTTATTTAAAATGCCAGTCAGAACCAGAAAGCTCTTTACAATTTTATCTGCCAAAAATGTAAACATTCTGAGCTACTCAGAGAAATACGACAGCTAGCTGCTGCTTTGCTTAAGCATCCAAACAATTTGCACTGACAAAGTTCATCGAAGGCCTGCCTGCAGTAAAAGATAAAAATTTCATAAAAACATCTGATGTACTACGTTTAGAACACGGTAATGACGTTACAGTGAAAGCCTCAAGAAAATGAACACCATTATAGTGCAGATTCACCTACAGCTCCCAATTTTCCATCATCGTGTAAGCAGCGATAGTGGTTTGAATGTCGGCCTTCTACCACTGTGTCCAGAATTGGAATCCCAATGCATGTTGACAGCCTAAATAATTAATTAGTTATCGTGCAGTGATTTCCCAAGGAAACGTTGCTAAATGTTGGGTTGCAGTTTGAACTTAAACAAACGTGACAACAGAGGATCAACGACAGAGCAACCCTACCATACCAGACACATAGTCAAGGAAGGCAGATCAAATGATGCCAATTCCACTTCTGACTAGGGGAAGCCAAAAGAAGCAAAAAAAGATATTTTCTGGATAATAAAACCCACACAAAGTAAAATCGATGAAGTTAATTATGGCCTTGCTTAACTGGCCCCACTTTGTAAACTTGTGTATTCGCCAGAGTATAGTTGCAGAAGTCGCTATAATGCATTGGCAAGTCCTGCTCTCGAGCTGCATGCTTTAACGTGGTTTAACTGTACTGGGCGTCCAACAGTAACAGCCTACTGAAACCTTGACTCATAACGGCAAAACTGCACTGAATGAACGAAACAGCAGCCCACAAGGCGCGAGGGCATCTAAGAATAGATCAAACTTCCTTCAACAGGGCGGGAGCTGTAGGGGCGCATTGATTCCCCGTCAAAGTGCATCGTGTATGACAAAGTGGACCGCCTGCACCATGGGCTCCGTAGACGCAGAACCAGACTGAGACACACGGACTGCTTCTACAAGTGTGGAAGAAGAAGTAGAACGAAAAACATTCAATCAATAAGTCTTGGCTGCCTTTCAGTCAGTCCTGCCTCACTCCTTCCCCTCACTCAGATCTAGTCTTTCCGGCTTCGCTCCGAAACAGAAAAAACTCCAGGAACAAACTAAAATTACTCTAGAAAACATCAAGCCTTCTCAGTAGGACTACTTTCTGCACAGACACAACAGTCTATGCCTGTACCTCTCCATCTATCCATCCATCTCTCATTTTATACACAGACACATTATACATAAACACACACACACACATATATATACACAGATAAAATAGACATTTATTTATATCTTCTGTATGATATTCATGCATACATATAAAATACAGGTACATCCTTTGACTGCTTTTGATTGCATACTCACACTACCATTACAATGCATACACTGGTGTACATACACAATGATTATCAACTTATGCTAATTTTTGAATTCACCCCAAAAGCGTGGGTAGCTAGAAAAGATCAAGTCAACTGTTTGCAAAATGAAGTACAAAGAAGAGAAAGGTCATTCAAAACTGGTGGTAGTGAATTTCATAGATGTGGACCAGCAGCGTGTGATAAGGCCGAATACTACACGTCATTCTGGTAGGTAGGGACCAAGAGTTGGCCAGAGGAAACTGATCATACAGAGTATCATAACTAGTGAAGACAAAAATAAAAAAAATATGCAAGTGTATGCAAGTGTGGAAGCATGTCTGTTTGCATGTGAATAAGTACACATAAACATACATACATGCACACATACTTGTATTAGTGTGTGCAAGTATGTACATACATATGTATGGATGTATATATGTATGGATTTATGTATATATATGTACAGATATATATAAATGTATGTAAATATGTGGGAGTATGTGCATGTGTTTGTGTCAATGTGTGTTTATAAGAATCTGATTACAGTTTGGCATGAAGTATAATTATCTGCCACCAGATGGCGAGGGGGTGACGCCCGTGTCCGCACAAAGCAGATGTCTGTTGAGACTTACAGCTGCCCTGGAGCAGGATTCCACGGATGAGTCTGAGAGAGATGCGGAGGCAGAGGCAGCCGATTCAGATGTGTACACTGAATGACCTTGGATGCTGCACGGAACAATTACATTCTTGTCCATCTTACGCAGACATCCAATTACAGAACAGAACTGTATCGCCCACGCTTTCTGGCAAAGTGCCAAGTCAAATGCAAGCGCAACCGAATCGACAGCTTTTCCTTATTAGCAGTTGTACTTTCAAAACTAAAACTTCTAGACTGGCCTTAAAACTCAAGCCTCATATGCCGAGGATGAGAAATGAAGTCGACTAGCGAAAATGCTTGGCATAACTTCTCTGTGCTACTGTTAGCAGTAAAACAGTACTAAAAGAAAATACCAGCGCCTTTCTAAAAAACTAAAACACTGAGCAAGAACAGAAATTGACTTGAGAGAATGTCTGGTCATCGGACACAAAAGAAGACACCATAATTATATGCAAATCTATACGGAAAGAGCAGCAAAGGAAGATCAAGACCTGGAAGACAAACACGGAGCCCCAAGGACAAACGTGACAAAAGAATGGTTGACCACAACCTCCTTTGCATCCAACACTACCACTATTCCCAGACACAAATAACGATTATTGCTGTGGCTTATAAGCAGACACTGTCAGTGACTTAAAGGCTGCAGTGACTGCCTTGTTGCAAGCCACTATGAGTTTGCTGTACTATAATATGTAATGTCTAGTGATGTTCTGATTCCAGTAGTGTCTGTGGCTACCAGACATTAGGGCAAGGGTCATAAGTTACAAACCATGACAGTTAATACCTATTACCATGCAACATGTATTGATTACTAAATATCAGCACCATCATATCTGAAAACACTCCTCTTCCGCAGATCCTATCCTGATTCCTCTTCTTCCCCTTATCTATCCCGCAGATCCAATTTCAAACACCACCCACCGTAGCCGTCTGACTGCCGCCTGCCTGACTCTTGGATCTTGACTTGGAACCGAACCCTTCCTGCCTATTGATTTTGAATTGATAGCTCAAGGGCCTAAAAAAGGAAATGATCACCTCCCCTACGTCTCACTGTGGGATATGGGAAGGCCTGTGAATAAGCTGGTTCCCACGACTTAGCTTTCATTGGGCGCTGTAGAAATCTCGAGTTTACGATTACTATTACAATAAATGACGTTAATGAGGCAACTCTAACTAGGCCAACCAAAGAACAAAATTTGGCCACGGCCACTGACCTCTATCCTCATACAGCACTCTACCTTCCGTTGTGCGATCTCACCCAACGCACAGGCAGAGCAACAGGTTGTGCCATTTTTAATCTGGCAGAAGATACGGTGGTTGTAAACGACGATGATTGTCATACATCATGCCTGACAGGCCAACCAGCTGGACCAGGAGAGGATCCCAAAGCTACTGACTAGCCCTCAGTGTGTGTCTGCCAGCTGATGAAACAGGTTGCAGTCAAAATCAACTCAGTGCATGAGACAACCTAATGATCACCATCCTAACTCTCTCTCTCTCTCTCTCTCTCTCTCTCTCTCTCTCTCTCTCTCTCTCTCTCTCCCGAGTCTGGGTAAGATGATCCGAGAAACAAGTCCCAGACAAAGCTAGAAATCCCTGCCTGATTCAGCCATCTGTTGTTGGCCAGGTGGTCATGGTGTTAGTTGCTCTGAAGCCAATCGGTAAAAAACATCAACACCATTCATATTTATCTCCTGCTTCAGTGTGCTTCTAATGCTCCACAATGTATGAATATGTGAACATCAATATATCACACAACAACAAAATAACAAAACAATAACAATAACAAACAAAAAACAAATTCGGTTAATATGTCAAGAATCCCTTTACTGTAACCACTAACCTGTGCATAATAATAATAATAAATATATTATTATTATTAATAGTAACAGTAATAATAACAATACTAATATAATAATACTAAATACTACAACCAATATTTCTAACCCTTAATTTAATTTTTCCATTCCTGAGGGATCATTCTTACCTTGTGTGAAAATAATATTAAAATAAATAATGAAGTTAATAATAATGACAGTAAGAGTAGTAGTATTTGCAATAATCTGGTAAACAATGTTATAACAAAATAAAAGCGTGACTACTCATATCCAAGATGACGACAGCAATGCCAGTGATCCAACTCACCTTCAAACTCTGTATAAAGCGCTTCTTTGTAGAACGTTCCCGAACCGAAGTCAATGAGTTTGATGCATTTCGTATCCAATTCCACAAGGAGGTTTTCATCCTTGATGTCGCGATGGATGACGCCGGCTTTATGCACCTCGACGAGGGTCTTGAGCACCTGTCGCAGGATATCCCTTGCCTCAGATTCATCAAGAACACCCTTCTCAGTGATGTAGTCAAAGAGATCCTTGCAAGGCTCTGGCCGGTCCATCACAACAATGAAACTGTCCGGTTTCTCAAAGTAGTCAATTAGCTGGACAACACTTTCAACATGAGAAAGTCTCTGAAGAAGACAGACCTCAATCGGCAACGTCTGTCCATTCACCTGCACAAAAAAAACCACTCCAACTTTACAATGTTACAAGTAATGTAACTTAACAGTGCTTGCCTTTAAGATGAAGTGTGCAGTTTTGAGCCTCTCCTGAGGCAGTTATCATGTTGAGACCTTCACATGCAAGTGCTCAGTGTCATTGATTGATGCTCTTTCATTAGATAGTGGCATTTAATAGATACAGAAATAATAATAATGTATAAAGCACCATTCAGAGAGGGCATCCACAGAAATTCATTCATTCATTCAGAACATTTATATAGCGCCCCTTCAAGTAATATACCCAGAGGCGCTCCCAGGAAAGCTCCTGCGAAAGAGAAAGTTTTTAACTGTTGGTTAAAAGTGTATCTAGGATCCCACATTAGAAGGACATGCAGATTAAGAGGGAGGCCATTCCACCCAAAGGACACAACCACTGCGAAGGCGTGATACTGCACTGTTACAGTGCGTGCAAAAGGAAGAAAAATACATACACCGGGACATATCATCCCATCTTGAAGTTGCCCATATAGACCTAAACGTGTGTGGGCGCCCATGTTAAGGTCTAACACTAACAGAAGACTGTGTATATTCCAAGCAGCACATCTTTGCAGAAGTCTATTCACTCACGAAGCAACTGGTAATTCAACACACAGCCCACCATATTGCATTCACCAACAGTATAATTCTTATTAACAACTAGAAGAGCGCACGGGTGTATTAATAGCAAGAGGTATCATGCACTGGCGAACAAACTCTAGCTTCCAGGCTGGTCTACTTCAGGTAGAGACACAAAACGAGACAAAGAAAAGCCTGACGAAGGAGACAAAGTAGTATGGTAGTCTTGAGTCTGATCTGAGGTGACAATGACTTGGATGAAGCAGATAAAGAATATGCTAAGCAAACAGACAGTGAACCAAATAGTACAAAGACACTGACGATCCAAGTGTGGTACAGGCTTGTAAAAAGTAACACCTCACAATCCACAGTAGTTAGCCTTATTGCTCACATTTTTCAAAAATGAACCACCGGCTGAGAGCTTATACTTCAACAACTTCAAATGTTTGAAATAAATTAAATGGTGAGTACTGGAATAAAGGATGCAATTCTTTAAAACAATGGCTACCAAGGTTTCACAGTTTAATTATGCAACATGTCAATTTCAGGCCCGGTTCTGAATCAAGGCCACAGAGAATCTACTAGGCCACTACTCCATCTCAAAACTGTCTGCAGTTAAGTTTCTGTTTAAACTGATAATCGAGTCCAGGCCCATTGCATGAACAAGTCACAGTCTTAACCACTACACCCCATAAACCGAGGTGAAACTCAAATTCCGGCCAAGATAACCAGAGTTCACATGATTCCCCAAACTAAAGCTTGAAAGACAGGCTTATTTACACGCACACGCTCACCCTGCATGGAAAGGTTCCCTTCGCAAAAAGCCAACGTGCCTACAAAGCTTATGGACTTCGGATTATGACCCGCACGTGTCTCCTGAAGACTTTGAAAGTTACACCATCCAAAGTACAGATTAGAATCCCTCTCTGCCGGTCATTCACCCGGTCATTCACCAGGGGTTAAGAAACAACTCACACAACCGAGGAAACATCACGTGATGTGCCATACAAATAGCACGCAAAGAGCAATCATTTCTGGTAAGTTAACTGCACATTTATTACATGCTCCACCAACAACCGCTTTCAAAATTGCAACCTAACATTTGGACGATCAGTCTGGCTTAGGGTGAAAACACGAAAACATCAGTCTAACAACAATTTAACGGCAACCCAACAATCTTCACGTGTCACAAATAGTTGACATCTGCGCATTTGAAATACTTGTTTGAAAGGCAATGAAATGTAACATGATGACAACTGTCTGCATAGCACCGTATGACCCAAGCTACTGTAACAAGATGCTCTGGCAGCACGTTTTAATAGCCTCTAGACGTTTCTTAGGGACTCTTGTTATTACATGCTTATAAAGCCTTGGCAAAACAAGTGTCTAGACAAGAAAGCCACGCACTATCTCGCCGGCTATCAGAAGCGAACTCTGGTCCACAAGTTACGGCGAGGGAAGAGCATCATGGCGGAAACGACCAGTCTCTGACGCTATTGTTTTCATACATCACAGTAGGCATAGATCATAAATGCAGTGGCATAGAATCAATCTGTTTCAAATCAATCTGTTTCAAGCAACGCACAGATGACTATCGATAAATTATATCACTCTGTATGACAAAATAAACAACAAGACAAAAGAATAACGAGGATAGCCTGCCATATCCTAGTCAAGCATACTAAAGATTTACTTTACAAGCATGGTCCATTACAGCCTGCTTTCAACTCTATTCCTTCGAAGGTTGTCAACATCTAGCTTTCTATTCTTTACACCTTCTAAACGCGGCCCAATTGGCTTATGGCAACAGTTACACAATGCTCGTCTTAAGTGATGACCAGCACCTGGAAAACTGACCTTTTCACGGCAACAAATAAACAGCAGGTGTAGGTAAAGAGTTTGGCCCTAAAAAAGGCTGAGCAGAGCTTCACTCTTCAGTCAAGAATCCCTCGAGAAACAACTGCTGGCTTACTTTGATCTTGCAGACACTTCAGCTCCTCTTCTCCCTTCCAAAAGATCTATTGCATCTCCCATAAACCTTAGCGTTATCCACCATAACTGTCAAACCAGTAAATCTTCTTGACCCCAATTTCTTACACAAACAAACAAGTTCTTGTGAGGTATCAAGAGTGCTTAAAATCAGTGGATTCTAGCTCTAACTCATCTTTATCTACAATTTTCTTTTCTATTTAAAGGTGGCTAACTGTTAACGGCATTACTAATGTGCATACAGGCACTCAAAAAAACCAAAGCAGATGTAAAAAGATCAGATTAGCAAACACAACAGGCTTAGGTTTCAACAGATGCCAGCTAAGAGAACTGCAATCAGAACACCTTTCAAGCAACTTAACTGGCTGAGTCATATCACAGACTGTGCAGTGTAGTACAAGTTATGTGGACTGTAGTTGTCAAAGTCAAACTGCTTAAAAATGTCACTGATGTCGTCATCAGTCAAACCCAACACTAATTCTGATCTCTGCAGCTTAATCGACAAAATTAAGGCATTAATAGGATGTGATGGCAATCTAAATCTAGTCCCAGGGGTTAAGCAGCATGTATCACAAACAAATTTACACCAGAAAATACGCGAAATGAGTAACGCTGAGACGAGGCAAAAATAACCATGTTCAACAATCAAAACTGGTTGACAAGTGGAACTGTTTCACAGCGTCAACTCCCAAATGCAACACAATAATGAGCTTAACTGGCCTTTTCCAAGTTAATATCCTTTATTACTAAACAGTTTAAACCTGTAATTCCTCTGCAGTCCACATTTCCAGAAATTTAACCAGAGTACACTTTGGCATCCAGTCTTTTTGTCTTTGACTCTTCCCTTTAGCCACACTCTTCCTATTATGGTTTGGAGTGACCTGGTTGCTTCCCCCATATTAAATTTTGCCAGTGCAGCCTAGCTTGGCCCTCATCAGATCCTGGTCCTGGATCAGTTTGCATGGTAGGCCAAACCTGCCACACAGCTGCTTAGACTTTCTTTCCTGATTTGATACCAGAGTCGAGGTGGAGTTTCTTCAGCTGTGCTAATAATGTTCGATTATCTGATACCAGGGTCGAGGAGGAGTTTCTTCAACTGTGCTAATAATGTTCGATTATCTTTCCTGATTTGATACCAGAGTCGAGGAGGAGTTTCTTCAGCTGTGCTAATAATGTTCGATTATCTTTCCTGATTTGATACCAGAGTCGAGGAGGAGTTTCTTCAGCTGTGCTAATAATGTTCGATTATCTTTCCCGATTTGATACCAGAGTCGAGGAGGAGTTTCTTCAGCTGTGCTAATAATGTTCGATTATCTGATACCAGAGTCGAGGAGGAGTTTCTTCAACTGTGCTAATAATGTTCGATTATCTTTCCTGATTTGATACCAGAGTCGAGGAGGAGTTTCTTCAACTGTGCTAATAATGTTCGATTATCTTTCCTGATTTGATACCAGAGTCGAGGAGGAGTTTCTTCAGCTGTGCTAATAATGTTCGATTATCTTTCCCGATTTGATACCAGAGTCGAGGAGGAGTTTCTTCAGCTGTGCTAATAATGTTCGATTATCTTTCCCGATTTGATACCAGAGTCGAGGAGGAGTTTCTTCAGCTGTGCTAATAATGTTCGATTATCTGATACCAGAGTCGAGGAGGAGTTTCTTCAACTGTGCTAATAATGTTCGATTATCTTTCCTGATTTGATACCAGAGTCGAGGAGGAGTTTCTTCAACTGTGCTAATAATGTTCGATTATCTTTCCTGATTTGATACCAGAGTCGAGGAGGAGTTTCTTCAACTGTGCTAATAATGTTCGATTACAGTTAGTACACAAATTCCATCACCATACCAGCACTATGTAAATCCCCAAATATATTGCATTACCAAATTTAATATAAAGCACCCACACATACACATGAATGTCCTTCAACTGCCACTCAAAAACACCATCAACAGTTCTTTAAATGCAGTAGGATTCTGTGTTAGCCTGTCCCAAATCTTCATAGGTATCTGGCAACAATTCCAGGCATCCAACATAACACCCTGTGTCTCATTTCATATCATGATATACTCAGGTCCCAATTCATGGCCTGTAAAATCAAGTCTTCAGAGCCAAGTCCACCGGGTCAGCTGTCACCACCGACCCAGACAAAACACCATCTATGTGGGAAATGCAACCTGGATACCAACCAAACTTCTTGAGAAAGTCAGCATCTGGCAAGTTATCTAGGCCTACTGCCAATTGTCACCATTAACAATAGCAGCCCCAAAGCGGTCCGAGTTACTGACTGTTGACTATCATACAGCTGATATCGAGTGGTTCTAATACAGCGTGGTTCATAAACAAATCACAAACCTCAAGCCAGCTCTCAAAACAATTCTTGGCCTAAGGTAAAGAAGACAATTTACAGAGTGCAGTGCAATAGCAAAGCAGTTTCAGCAGTGCGATTTCAACTGCACTAATTACTATGTAAAATATAAGTAATATTTAACTTGCAATTTAGACTCCAAATATTTCAGGCATCGTACTATGCATGCTGCATAAGGGCTTTCAGTGTGCTGCATCTTTATCGCTTTTTAAACCGTATACAGCCCGGTCCATCTTCATATACCATTCAATAGCCATTTTGCTGGTTCTAAATTCTAATACTTTTAATACTGTAATTGTAATCAGAAGTTTGTATGCAGTGCCTCTTCAAGAAAACTAATCAGAGGCAGTCTCTGTGCTAGCCTCAACAACGTTAGACGTCATTAAGAAATGAACATTCATCCATTAGCAAACATTGATATCAAAGAAATTTCACATTTAGACAATATAATCCATCAAAATGACATAAAGAACACAAGAAATGGCCACAGACATGCACAGAAGGTACATCCATATGTAACTGTACCAAAATTTTGTGCATTTTGGGCATACTGGCATGACCTGCAGTAACTCTTATTTGTAAATTTTATTTGAAAATTTTCCATAGAGAAAGACGTTTTACATATATGCAGGCCAATTCTTGAAAAGGTAAAACAAAGTTCCTTCAAAATGTCAAGTCATGCACTCACCTTAACCCATTCTGTGACCTTGTCCTTTGCAATGTGCTTGAGAGCAACCTAGACAAATCAAAATCATTAAACGCAAATTAAAAATTAATTTAATCAGCCAAACATGTGGTGCTATCTACACGTTTCATCAGCTTGTCATGTGGAAATCGCTAACGTATTTAAACTAACAGACAGCAGCAGATGTCCCATCATTACAGAAATATTGGTCGAATCGGCTTTTTAAAAATTTTAATTTTCTCGATGTTCCAGGTTAAACATGTGACAGCCATTTTTTTTACTAGTCCTTTGCTTTTGCTTCACAGACCATTGGTTCAGTGCAGATGCACTGATGCTCACTTCAAATATATTTTTATGCTTAGTACTTGTGAACTGTGTTTCACAGAGCTATAGCTTCTGCTTTTCTTCCTGGCCTCTAAGAAGAACCAGGATTACGAGCTCAGACGGGTTTGCTCCAATACAACTGCAAACAATCTTTCAAAGACTTTGGTCACGGTTGTAACTGAAATATCAGTAAGTGTGAAAGACACTACGGATTTTGAAAAAAAATGGCATTAAACACAGGCAAAAAATGAGCCAGATTCCCAGGGTTACCCAATGTCAGGAGGACACTCAAGATCAGGTGAATTTCCACAAACTGGAGAATACCCTAGGAAGGCCTGGAGAGTATCAAATAGCAGGAGGATAACTATGATTGTACAGAGTAGACAGATTGGCAAGATGAAAAGCAGGCCAACACAAAACGACAGTAGTCGGTGTGCCAAATACTGCAATCTTAATCTGAAGCATTTGTCACCCTTAAACTAGTAAACAACACTCCAATATCTTATCTTTTAAAATTATGGCTGCCCCCTAAAGCTAGGAAATTCTTTTTAAACCCTGCATTCAAAGAGCTGCTGAACGTGACAGAGATTTTATCACTTAACAGTGGCAAGGTTAATTTCTCACTTACACGGCCTCCTTGATCTTCATGCCTACTCCCTTAAATTAGTGTCTGGTAACAGCAGATGTCAGTGTGGCCAGAATGCGCTAAGGCTTTATCTGCCAACAAAGCAAACTGTAGTCTAAAGCCAGACACTCACTTAGCATTTTATGGTACAAAGTCTTGCTATTGGCCAAAATGGATGTGCCTTATTGCTAGACACAAGAAGTTTAGGAGCATTCTGAGGACTTTGTAACGTATGCCATAACCATACATTGCTCTTAAGAGTGCAGTTATGGCAACGGTCAATTTTAGACTCAAGTGGTTTCTAGATTTCAGGTACATCAAGTACCCTGTAGTACCTTCTCCTGGTCCGTCTGAACAAGAATACATTTGTGCAGTAATGAATCATGCAAAACTTGTCAACAGGAAAGGAGAAGAGAAATACCAGTACAGATAAGCTCATGAAGAAGTTTCACTTTTGGTTATATTTCAGAGTATCCAAGGCATTTAACATTTTAGTGACAGAATATACAATTATGGTATGTTTGCAGCATTAAAGATTTATGTGTCAGAACAGATTCTACTTAAGTATGCTACAATCCAAAAGATCTGATTTTGGTAAACAATAAATACTTTTGACTCTTTCTGATAAATAATTGATAAGCATCATTTTTTAACCCGTAGACTCATGCACCCATAAGTGTGTACAGATTCACACTTGTAAAGTAAAATGTAATATAAAGTAATGTAGGGTAACGACATAACAGATGCTCAAGTGCATGAGGTTACAGCGATACATTTCCATTTTACTCTTCTGGTTAGTTCTTTCCACAAAAGCCCTGGTACTGAAACTGACCCAACCCAGCACTTGAAGGCTTCACCCATGTGGCAAATGACTAGTTTTTCCAACAGGGGTACAATAGGTAACACCACTGGACGTGTTTACACCTGCCACAGTTAACTCATGCTGTTTTTTCGGTTTCTGCGCATTTTTTGTGAGATACTTATGATGTGCTACATTAAGTGCCTAGATAAAAACAAGCACGAATACATACACAGCAGTTGTGGGGCACTTCAAATAACCATATGGCAATACATTATACTTCAAACAAAACACACACACACCTTTGCACAAGAAAAAGTAAGATTTCAACTTTCAAAATACTACTATGAAGTACCATAAAAACATTCCTTCAATCCCACAACATCTTCTTGGGCCAAGTTTTATGTTCAACCAGACAATAACACGGATTTAGACCAAGTGCAAGCATACTGCAGCAAAAGTGAGGAAACCACAGCTGACTAAGGATGAGCACTGCTCGCTTAGATCAACAACACAACGCTTCCCGTAAGTGACTCAAAAAACCCAGCCAGACGTCTGAACCAAAATAGACGAGCATTTTTAATGTGAAACTGGTCCAAAACACCACCTCATACTCAGTTTACCAAACAGACCTGAAAGTTTAAAATGTCATATATTTTCAGTTATGCCTAAGCTTTCCAGCAGGGACTTAAACTGTAAGATATTGCGAACGTTTTCAGTAAAACGCACAACAACATGATCTTGCATTTTCCGCAAAGCACATTACCCAGCAGTTTACATTTGTAAACACCATGCGCTTTAATTTAAACACACAACTATGAATTGTGTTTCCTTGCCATAAACCTGACAGGATTATGTGATATATGCATTTAAAATCATAAACAAATGACAAGAATGGCAAGGCTGTACGGTACCAGTTGCACTTTCAGCCTTGAACTCAAAACAGGGATGATTGGGTTTTGTAGAAATACGTAACAACCAGTACAAACGATGAAACAACCGACCCAAACGAAACCCAGACCCAACTGAACAACAAACCCAGACCCAAGTGAACAACCCCAATGAACTAAGTAAATAAAAATGAAGAGCTGGTTACAGTTCCCACCAAAATCACCACCAACAACACTTAATTTATCTTTTAGTAGCAGGTGAAGGTGAAAAAATACAGGACTGATCATATGCTAGATGCTCCTGGACACAGCGCAGCTTCAGTTGTGCATACTACGGGTAATTCTGTCTCAAATATCGGCCAACGGTAGCCAAAAATGTTCACAGGCAGACGAGGAAGCACAGCGCAGCCTTTATGGTAATAAGTTAGAAATGTCTGGTTGTAAGGAACAGATTATTAATCACTAGACAGACATATTCATGGCTCATTTGCCTAATTGTCATAGACAGGAATCAAAACAAGCAGCTCAGCATCCAGAGGCAGAAGGCAGAGACCGGACCTAGTCCAGCAGGATGTCCAATTACTAACAGTAGCCGATTATTAGCCCACAGAACAGTAAGATAAGAATTATGGCATGCAAAATAAGAAAATTAATCAAGTCTCACACAAGATTAAGCTCTAAGCCCTTCCTATCATAACAACAACTACCAGGGAAACCTTTCCCGTCTGAATGGTCAACCCGCAGCACTGAAGTGCTTCTCGTGAGCTTCAAAATGTGCTAAACAAACGTTCCGTTACAATTAAAAACAGCAGCCATACAACAGATATGATATTTGCTGGACAATGGCCCAAAATTCGATAAAGATGGCTAATTTTCCAGTGTTGTTTTGTGCACGCTCTTATCTGCCAAGAAACTAATAAAAAATGATAAAAACAACAACAGTAATGATACAGAGTAACTTCTGTCGCGCTAGTACCTAGCATGTCCTACTTTCGCCATTACTTACTATTCGTATTCATGTTCGGCCTAATAATGTTTTAGTTATTCGTATTCGGCTGAACAGTAATAAAGGCTATATGGTATAGCTCTAGTAGTTAATTATCTTAAATTTAAATGCAGGAAAGTGTTTCAAATATCTACTTACACATCTTCCATCCTTCTTACAGATACCGGCGTAGACAGTCCCAAATCCTCCACTTCCAAGGACCTGGTCAACAGAATAAGCTTTTTCGAATGCCTCTTTGTCCTTTTTATCTGTCAAAATCAACAAACACAAGACTCAAACTACAGACCTTGCAAACTGCAATCCACAGTGATAACCAGACTAGACTGTCATCCCAAGACCTAGTTATTTGTTTCAGGATTGCTGCATAAATTTAACAGTTTGCCACAAATGTAGCAGTGCAACACAACAGAATACAACACAGAAATTATACATACTTGGTATTCCAAGTATCATTTAATTATCCGCATAAGGATTGCTTTGTACATTAACAATGCAATACAATAGAAAAATGTAAAGAAAATAATTTTGCCATTCCAAGATACTCAGATATTTCTGCAAGGAGTGTTTTATAACTTTAAAACACTTACACATATACATTTACACACTTCTATATAGAAACTCCTCAAGCGTGGTCCTAAGAATCATTCGTACTCATATACCCACCAGTACAGGAAGAAGAACCAAATGGGTGCCATATGGCACGGTATTCCACCCATCAAAGGACTAACCCAACTTTATTTTACTTAACTTTACTGCACCTGCCAGTGTTTGTATCAAGAAAAGCAAGCAGCCACCCAATGCTCTCCTTCCCAAGTTTAACAACATTTTAAGTACAACAGAAACAAAAACATGTAGATGAACTAAGTATTAATATTTTATTCTACAGTTCTTTTGTTCAGCTGCTAAGCAGTCGTGCAACTGGCACCTCACCAACATCCTTAAACAGGTTTATAACTCAAAAGTTGAAGTGTCAAACTGCCATACTACATTACAGGTGAGCATTCAACCATATCACACACCCAGACAATCACACATACAAATTAACAGGCTTTTCATTGTTACTCAACTCTCAAACGGCCCTAGGACTAAGCAGGGCAACAGCCTGCAAAATTTTCCTAGAGCTGCTCAAAACAAGGACAGGCAACTAAGGGGCGTTCCGAGGCGATCCTCGCAGAACAGAACAGAACACCAGCCTTGAAACTAAGATCATTCAAAGATAAGCAGTTGTCACGTACGCCAGTGACACACAAGAAGGTGAAATTCCTCTCCACATAATGTTAATGTCACATCAAGATAAAGCCTGCCGGAATGGAATTTACCAGGTCGCTAAAGGTTATTCATGGAATCCACTCCAATGGATACTATGTTTGAAAAATAAATAATGCTGTGCTTTGCTTCATAGCCAAAACTGCAAACACAAGAAATTGCCAAAACAAGCAAGTAATCACATATTCAACAGCTGCTGTGGCATACCCATTTTAGTAAAATATGCAGCGTGAATCCAACAGCTGCTATGCATACCCATTTTAGTAACATATGCACAGTGTGAATTGAAGTTGGAAAGTGTGGAGGTAGGGAAGGTTGGGCAGGGAGTTAATTAATGGGAAAATGCTTCACTACACAGGGGTGGTCTGAACAAGAATGGGGGATGTATTCTCCTTTTCCCTCTATTATTTGCACACCGTTAAACTCTAAAACTCCCACTCTGTTAAATTCTAAAAAGCCTTTAACGTATTTGCAAAGAGCACAACCACAGTTCATAGTTCACGCTTCGTAGTTCTAACATTGGTAGCAAACCACTTTGGATTCTAGTACCGCACGTTTATAAGTTTTCCAATTGTTTCTTTTCACATTTAACATAAAATTCTTTTTAGTCGAAGCAAGTAAAATATTCACAAGACATACGGTATATTTCACAGAACGAAATCTCCCATCGCATCATGACACAAGGCGCTAGTTAAATCTATTGATTTCTCCGTCTGATGCAATCGCGCTTAGAGTTCACCTTTGGCGGCGGCCGAAGCCTCCTTGTCCGCTTTGCCGAACGAAAACAGATTCATGCGGCTGAGCTTCTTCGCCAGGGTCTTCGACATGACTCGGACTGACGGTCGACGCTGTTAACCCTTCACAAGACAAGTCAATTCCTTCGAGGGCTCGACGAACTGCCACGAACCCCTCTCGTCGTAATCCAGACCGACCTTCCTCGCTCGTTCGCCCTCAACGTAGCGCGCCCAACGACCGTCAATGAGCAACGTTGCCCGTAAAACGCGCGTGGGCGAAACACTAGACGTCAGAGGGAGGCTAAACACAAGAGCAGATCTCTCTGTCTCTCTCTGTCTCTGTCTCTGTCTCTCTCTCACTCTCTCTCTCTCTGTCTCTCTCTCTCTGTCTCTCTCTGAGGCCCATATTCGTCTTTCGCACTGGGGACGCTGCGAATATACTCCGCGTATACCCGCGTTTACTCATAACTATTTAAGAACACTAGAGCCTGTAGTTATGCTACTCGGTTTACTCGGAGTAAGAGCAGAGACAACGCTGCCTATCTAGTGTGAAATGATTATATCAACTGGTGAAGAACGATTCAAATTCATATGAAAAACTTGGCGCCCATTCAAACGGGCAGCGGTGGCGAAGGATTTCGCCCGTTAAATTTATTGCAAAATAAGCATGGTCGATATCATACGGTCGCCATATAAAATCGTGTCCATTTACATTGTACATTTACATATGTCGCGCCCAGAAACGTATGCGGCCTCATTATGCGTTTCAAAATCCTGATGCTGATGCTGATAGTGACTGTATCTGGGCTTTGCGACTCTTCAAGCTAAACTTTTTTAAACTGGAATGCATTGACAAGAACATGTTTGAAAGCGTTAAAGCATCAGCTTGGGTCAGGTTGACTAGTCTTTAAATCTGAACTTGTGTTTCAATGTTTCAAATATGTTTGCAATTACTGCTGAGAGCATGCGAAGTTTCTCTCGAGGCTGCGTATTTACCCTTACCCCATCACATGCGCTTTTCTTTGTCTTTATGCGCTCCGACTTCGAAGGCGGAGCTTGCGTGGGCGATAGCCAGGCGGAGGGACGCCGCATATCAGCCGCCTGTCTAGATGTATTCATGCGAGCGCGCCCTGTCTGCGATTTACTCGACCTACTGCGCAAACCCTTCAACGGCCCATCCCCTTGAGCAGCCTATCCTCGTCCAGAGGCTATGCCCACCCACCACCCACCCACTCCCAATCCTCCCGCGGCCCGCGAAGACCTAAGATATGTAAACACAGGCCTTTCACCGACATACCGATGAGAGAACCATTTGGGGCCATGCAAAGCTTTGAAGGGGATTGTGTTTCGGAGCATGGAGGAATTTGCCTCGGTGTAAACTCTTGCCTAAGAGGATCGAACGATCGATAGCACTGCTGTAAGTGAGTCAGCAAGTGAAAGTCTGCGCCTTTAGGAATTTAGCTGCATTGGGAATTGAGTCTAAACATGGGTGTTTGTAATTACATTACCTTCACCGGATCCTGAGGAGCACCAAAACTGACCCAAGAACCTTGTTCTTGCCGACTTGATTTGAAATAGCGCCGTTGATTAATTAGCTGGTCTCCCTGTCGCAGGTTCCATGCCTGATAAATTTTTGTCTAAGAAATTTCGGAAATTTATATTTAGTCCTAAATTAAAGATTATTCAACGAAAAGATATGAAAATAAAATTAGTATTAGGCCTAGTATTTTTCTTGAGTTTTCTGCCCAAAGTTAAGTGTAAGTCAACGAATAGCTGAATTGAAATCGGCTCCCAAAGTTCAAAAGTGTCGAATTTAAGAAAGGTCATCTGGAATCTTGAAACCGACTCCAAACGTATGACAGAGTGTGGTGGTGATGATCAAAAACTGATCGTCAGAAATTTTCCACCATATAAGACCAGCCCCTCCCCTTTCTCAACTCCTGGATGCGCCAATGGTTATAGATGAAGATGAAGAGTGCGAAGAATGTGAAGAAGAATACGAAGAAGAATGCGAAGAGGAATGTGAAGAATAAGAAGGAAGAGAGCGAGATCAAGAAAAAGAACAAGAAGAATGCGAAGAAGAAGAAGAAGACAATGTAAATGCACATGTTTTTAATAGCAACTCTATGTCCTCAACCCTGCTCATTTTTCAATGAATATATCGGGTGAGATCCTTCATCCACGCTGTCCGTTTGAATGGGCGCCACGCCGTTTAGGGTCCCCGTGCACGGACCGTGCTAGCCCGGGATTTAAATCTATGAAACAGCCACTAGTGGTAAGCTAACCGACATCCTCACGCACAGATGCGCTTTGACGTATGCTAACTAGGCCAGATGTGGGGATTGGATCGATTCAGGTGAACGAACTAACAAAGGTGTTGAAGAAAACTAACTCTCTGCAAATTTTCAATCATCACAGTAGGTTTGGGGGCCTGCCAACTATGCCAAGAAGTTAGGATCATTGTCATATGGGCATATATATATATATATATATATATATATATATATATATATATAATATATATATATATATATATATATATATATATATATATATATATATATATATATATATATATATATATATATATATATATATATATATATATATATATATATATATATATATATATATATATATATATATATATATATATATATATATATATATATATATATATATATATATATATATATATATATATATATATATATATATATATATATATATATATATATATATATATATATGATAAACTAGTCTCTGGCATTAGTCATCAGCAAGTGTCTTGTAGTTGTCTTCTCGACATTTCTGCTCCTTTTGACACCATCGGTCATGACTTATTTTGACGACTGTCTTCATGGTTTGGTATCTCAGATACTATTCTTCTTTGGTTTCGATCTTACTTGTCTTCCAGCTCCTTTCTGTAAAGCTGCAAGTCATTGTTCGCAACCCCTCCCACTATCTTGTGGTGTCCCTCAAGGTTCCGTTCTAAGGCCACTTCTCTTCATTTTGTACACTACGCCGCTGAGCCATCTCATAAAATCCTCTTCAATCGACCACCATCTTTCTGCTGATGATGCTCAACTCTTCATATCCTTCTCTCCAAGTTCCTTTTCCAAATCCATCACTCAGTTGCTTGATGTTGTCAACCAAATATCAAAATGGATGTCCTCTAACGCCTTTGCCTCAACCCTGCAAAAACCGAATTCGTTGTTCTAGGTCAACCAGATCAAGTTCTTCACATTGTATCTTTACACAACCCCTATGACTTGACGCAGCATTCGCGAATCAGCTGGTGGCTACGCTTAGCTTTAAAGTAACGCTGTAGAAATATTTTAAGAATTAAGATTACGATTACGAGAGTCACTAACTGGCACTAGTCCAATGGCGCCATCTTGTAACTGCAGGTAAAGGAAACAAGACGCTTGTTATGACCCATTGTTTTAATTGGGCCTAGCCATTTTATCGTCTTGGTCGTAGGACCAGCGACTTAGATTCAGTCAATTGATTTGGTGCTCTTAATAAGTGGTTAAAATAAATAAAAATCTATACACAATTCCAAATACAAGCTATTAGTAGTAAGAAACATTAAAGTGGCAGCGGTAATTAAATTAGGTCATGGATGATCCAGAGGTCACCAGACGGTCTGGGCAGGTCCAGTCCTGGTCTTCTTTTGATAAGAGGTATTGCCCTTCAGCCGCATCTTGTTAGGCTGTCAATGGCCGTTCTGATTCCCAATGAGCTGTCGTTTGACTTGGCACGCTGCCAGACGCGTTACTACGTGGGTGGCGCTGCGCGAAACGGTTTACTATCAAAATATAGTTCCTCAAAAATCGTAAACTTTCCTCTGTTCAGTTAAACTTCGTGACTGCTTTGCTTACGTGATATAAAATGAGCCGCCTAAATTGCTAATACAGCTACTATTTTTATGTGGTTGTATTTGCGCGATTTGAAAATCAATTCGAATAATGTTTATTAACGGCGAGCTGTTTGCACCTCATGAACTGAAGTAGGCTTCAAGGTTAACGCCTCAAGGGCGGATCTAGAAGGGTCAATTTAGAAGGAACACACCATTGAGTTCCTCTGAAACCAGTTTCGGGTTGCCCACAGAAAAGTTAAATCAAACACGCATATACTTTACTCCTAAAGGAAAGTAAACGAAAAGCGGACACAGTTAGGGCAAAGAGAGCGCGGAGTTATGCAAGTGTGAAAACAGAAAACGGAAAATGGCGGTTGATCAACACAGGTTACCAGAAGGTTTGGCGAAATGAAACCTTGAAATCGTCTCTAAATTAGGCGAGGACAAAAATACCAAGGTGGCCAGAAATTTCCACCACACAATATCTCCACCATGGCGAAACTGTCATCTGCTCAGCTCCTGAATCCGCCTGCGCAACCCCATGAATTGATTTTATCTCGAATTACACCCAATGGTCTCGAATCCATCAGGTTCGGAATTGTTGATCAAATAAACCTCCGCTTCTGATATCAGACCAGACGGTCTGAAGATAGTAGGACAGCTGTTTCATAGCATAAAAACTACGCGGAGGGCAGGGAAATTCAAACATGCGTTTTTTCATTTTATTGTCTGTCTGTCTGCATCCATGTATATATGCATGTATGGATGTATGTATATATGTATGCATCCATGTATATATGTACGTATGTATATATGAATGTATGTATGCATGCACATGTATGTATGTGCGATGTATGTATGTATGTATGTATGTATGTACACTGAACGTATTTTATTTCTTTTATTTTTTTATTAATGGCCAATTATTTTGTCTGTAATTTGCGCCTTATCCGCATAGGTTTGTGTGATTCTTTTGGGAGATTTACCAGCACCCTCTAAATTCTAGACAGTCCCTCTGATGAAAGCATTCACACCCATTAGAACACACGTGCCTCAAGCAACATATGGCACCCAAACTGCTCAATGCCCCCCTCCCGGCATGTAATTTGAACACATTGCATATAATTTCAACACACTGCATATAATTTCAACACATTGCATATAATTTCAACACATTGCATACAATTTCAATACATTGCATATAATTTCAACACATTGCATATAATTTCAACACATTGCATATAATTTCAACACATTGCATATAATTTCAACACATTGCATATAATTTCAATACATTGCATATAATTTCAATACATTGCATATAATTTCAATACATTGCATATAATTTCAATACATTGCAGATAATTTCAATGCATTGCATATAATTTCAACACATTGCATATAATTTCAACACATTGCATACAATTTCAATACACTGCATATAATTTCAACACATTGCATATAATTTCAATACATTGCAGATAATTTCAATGCATTGCATATAATTTCAATACATTGCAGATAATTTCAATGCATTGCATATAATTTCAATACGTTGCAGATAATTTCAATGCATTGCATATAATTTCAACACATTGCATATAATTTCAACACATTGCATACAATTTCAATACATTGCATATAATTTCAACACATTGCATATAATTTCAATACATTGCATACAATTTCAATACATTGCATATAATTTCAATACATTGCATATAATTTCAACACATTGCATATAATTTCAACACATTGCATATAATTTCAACACATTGCATATAATTTCAATACATTGCATATAATTTCAATACATTGCATATAATTTCAATACATTGCAGATAATTTCAATGCATTGCATATAATTTCAACACACTGCATATAATTTCAACACATTGCATATAATTTCAATACATTGCATATAAGTTCAATACATTGCATATAAATTCAATACATTGCATATAATTTCAATACATTGCAGATAATTTCAATGCATTGCATATAATTTCAATACACTGCATACAAGATCCTATCACCACAAAATATATCATGTTTGTCACATTCTCCTATTATTTCACCTGGTGTCATTTAAAATGTGTCCGATGATGATGATGATAAAATCTAATCTAATCCAATGTTAGAAGTTATACTGCGCCATTACAGTGGCGTAGGAATAGATTGTGCAGGTTGTGCAAAGCACAAGGGCCCACGAGGCCAGGGTCCCCCAAGGGACCAAGGTCCGGTTGCTCAATTACTTAAAGCAAAGTAGCCAAAGTTCGGTTTGCACGAGGGCCCTGGGAAGGCTAGCTGCGCCACTGCGCCATTATAATAATACACCAGGGATCAACTGATGGCACTCCAAAGAGAATCGCAACCATTTAAATTCCAGATCTGTCCAGTGAGACAGAAAAAGGCATTCTAAGGAGGATAAGCATTCTGAAACAAAATCGTCTTTAAGTCGAAAACGGAAAGATACCAAGGAACAGAGCGCGAAGAACGAAACGATTGTGGAAGTTCACTACAGAATTATGTCCGTCATAATCAGACCATACATCCCATTTCATCGTAGGCCTATAAGGGCGGGGGGGTCGTTGGCCAGTCCTCTCCTTCGCCGCCTGATCTTCCCACGGACAGTGTACGGTCATAAGCTGGTCCCCGTGACGTGGCTTTCGTTGGGCGCTGTAGAAATCTCACGATTACGATTAAGATGTAGGCCTACTACTGATTTATTGACGAATTCGCTCTGGGCAAAAATCGAAGCAGAAATCTGTTGTAAGAAAAATGTGTCCATGGACATAAATATGCATAAGTAGGCCTACATACATGTATACATACATGAGTACATGCATACACCTGATCCGATCCTTTATTACATACATACATGTACTTACATACATGCATTCATACATACATATATATATGCATACATATGTATTTCCCTATATACAGTACTTCTAAACGCCATGATTGGCTAAAGACAATAGCCATATTGAACTTCCCGTGGGCGATGATGGCAGTTCGCCTACTTTCTCGTGCAGACAAGCACGGGCAGATATCGTTGAACTGCCGAAACAAGATAGGCCAACATCAAGAGACGAGACCCACGCGGATTTCACCCAGAAAACAATCGAATCCAGACTTCCAATAAACAGTGTAGACTTTATTATAGCAAAGATCGATGACACATTTTTCTAAGAACAAGGCAATATAAAGCACTACGTGTTATTTTCCTGTTATCAAACATGCTCACTTAAACGACAGATGTCAGAAATCGCTGTGTAGCGTACAGTCTGCTAAGGATCAGTTTTAATTAGTTATAGACCTAACTTAGAGGATCCGTCTTAATTAGCCCTATTCTAAGATGGATGAATATACATATTTTCAGAGAGTTTGGTAGAATACGTAATACATACATGATACATAATAGATACATGCTAATTATTTTAGTTATCAATAAAAATATCTCTCTCCCTCTCTCCCTCCCTCCCTCCCTCTCTCTCTCTCTCTCTCTCTCTCTCTCTCTCTCTCTCTCTCTCTCTCTCTCTCTCTCTCTCTACATACATACATACATAGGCATACATACATACATACATACATAAATAGATTTCTGCTTCGATTTTTGCCCAGAGCGAACTCGTCCATAAATCAGTAGTAGGCCTACATCTTTATCGTAATCGTGAGATTTCTACAGCGCCCAACGAAAGCCACGTCACGGGGACCAGCTTATGACCGTACATTTTTCGTAGGAAGATCTATACATACATACATATATACATACATACATGCGTATGTATGTATATAGGCTAAAACCGTGTAGTAAAAGACCTTGTATAGCCTAATACCACGGTGGGCTTGTAGCAGTATTACATGCAAGATACAGGACAAGACAGCTACATGTGTAAGGTATCTAGTCGTCTAATATGATAATGTCTTCGAGGTCACCTACCCATACATTCAACATACGTAAGTGGTACATGCATACATACATACATACATACATACATACATACATACATACATACATACATACATACATACATACATACATACATACATACATACATACATACATACATATATACATAAGTACATATATACATAAGTACATACATACATACATACATACATACGTACATACACAGAGAAACATGGATACATATACATATATTTTTCAGTGGGATCTGATCGCGTCGTTGAACGTCCGCCTTTATATCCTCAAATGCCCCTATATAATTAGAGGCCTATATTAGGCCTACATGCGCCTCTTAAGTGGGCTAATCAGCGCCAGAAACAAGTTAAAGCGCAGACTAATAGGCCTACAGTTGAGAGAGTCTCATGAAATTTCTAACTGGGAATGTTTACAGTAGGCCAATGTAACAAATAGGCTTATCATTTGCAAATAAAATAATTAAGTTATTAAATGATATGACCTCTTTCAAGACAGCTACATGTGTAGCATATATATATATATATATATATATATATATATATATATATATATATATATATATATATATATATATATATATATATATATATATATATATATATATATATATATATATATATATATATATATATATATATATATATATATATATATATAGCCGATGTTTAGAGATGATATTTCATTTGTATATGTAAGCCTAATATATAGAGCAACTGAAAGAGGTCATATCATTTAATGACTTAATTATATATATATGTGTATATATATATGTTTAAACTTAATGATGTCATTTGCCTTAGAGGTGAATATATATATGATAATGTATGAGACATCGCATATGAATAAAATTTGTGACGTTGGGATTTCCATTATGCGTTGTTTTCGAAGACGTGGTTGTTTAGGCCCCGAGACGAACAAAGCATCCGTCAACTGTAGCGACCTGCCTCTGTCTCTTAGCAAGTTTTTTTTCAACACACTTAAGTATTGTCATGTAGGCTTTACGCGTTTTGTTTTTAATTTTCTGATTTTAATATGTTCAGTGGTTTAGTGGTCTAGTAATGGACTTAAACCATGTCAAACTAGACTACTGCAATTCTCTTGTCATGAATCGTAATTGTAAAAAGACTCGAGATTTCTACAGCGCCCAGTGAAAACTAAGCTGCGAGAACCAGCTATAGACATCACCTAAATAAACCGCCTTCAAGCTCTCTACAAATGTTCTAGCTCGTGCCGTCACCGAAACCCCAAACACCATCACATCACATTTATTCTCAAAACTGAAAACACTTCCGCAAATCCTACTCGGATTCCTCCTCTTCGCCTTATCTGACCGTTCGAATTCTAAACACCATCCACCGTAGCCGAAGTCTGACTGTCTGCCAGCCCGATCCTTTCGATCTTGACCTGGAACCAAGTCTGACCCTGCCTGCGTATCAATTTTCTTTTGACTGAGATCCTGTGAATAAGCTGTTTCGGACTACTTCGGTTTTTATTTGGCGGTATAGAAATCTTGAGATCACGGTTTTACGATCAAACATCGAGCGCGAGATTCTAAAAATAATCATATGCGGTCACGTGGCCAATAATCAGGTTTTTGACTTCCTCATTGTCGAATGGTTTTGGAGTTGGTATTTTTTAAATTGTACTGGTGACAAATTTCCGTTTTAAACGATGACACTAAGTCGGTTATGATTTTTCTAATGTTGTAAGTTTATCTATTGTTAAGTATCCAGTTTTCGTTGAGGATAAGTTTGTAGCAAGTGCGTAACGACAGTAAAAAAGTAAGGCTCGTTTGTCAACCCAGTGAAGCTCCTCGTAAATTGTAATTTCCGCTAAGCCAAGGTGCGCCACCTAGTGATTGTTATGATGATGATGATGATGATGATGATGATGATGATGATGATGATGATGATGATTAGGAAGAGGATGGTAAGGAGGCGGATGGAACATTGATGATGGCAAATTGAGAGATGCTGGAGGCGCGATGCTGAAATAGATATGCTGATGCAGCTAACAGCAAAACACTTCAGTAAGAGCACCGTTGTTAACTTTTGCTTCGCCTCGTTTGTAGTGTTAAGCATCATTTAACACATTATTGGGCACCATTTTGGGATGTTTTGCTGTCCCAAAACTTTATGATTAGGATTGAGTGAGGCCATTTACAGCCTGTCAAGATGCCCAGAGTCACTGCATGCGGGCTCTACTTAACTTCAAATTTTTTGCCCTGCTGCATATTACTCAAGTGGGTCCTCTTTTTACTTTTTCAGGCTCTAGCAGGTCCCTCTTTTTCAGATTTGGGTCCCCCGCTTTTGTGGACCCTTTGGGCCCATAGTTATAGTACTAACTATATGGCCTGAGCTTTACCCTCATTGGGACCTCATATGTGTGTCTGTTTATGAAGGCTTTTGGCATTTGATTTATTTATAATATTCATTGTAACTAGGGTTCAGTGGCCTCAAACTCCGAAGTTGGCCGAGGTCTTTTGCAGTCTCTACTTCAACCTTGGATTGTTGGATTCTGATTCCATACTTATTGTTAAGCATTGGTTTTGTCGTTTCTTTTGTCTTTTTTTAAAATTAAACCAAACTAGCAGCAACAGTTTTCAGGGTTTAGGAAGGTATTCTAAAGATGATTATGATGGAGACAGTGATGAGGACAGTGATAATGAGAAGAACGACAATGAAGGGGTGGTTTTTCTTTAACTCATTCAGCTTGGTGAAGTTGATACCATCTGTGATTTTGGCAGAATGATTAAGAAAACAGTCTTCCTATGGGCTAGATTTGTGTACATCACATGCTTTATGCATCAACACCAGAAGTCATTTGATTTTGTTACAGTATTAATGGGGTTTGAGTAGTTTTGATGTTGTTTTGCTGACATAATGCCATTTGACATCCTACACATTGCCGTCATTAATTAGAAATAGAGAATTAGAAATAGAGAAACAGAGACCATTTGTTAATTAATAGGCCTGTGAACAATAACACAGAAATAACTTAATGCAGAGGAGTTGAGTGGGCATTTTACTGGACACGGTTAGTAGGATCAATCGAAGAGTGTATGGGATATCCAATATCTTTGATTGCTTGCTAAAATAGGCATCAGATCATAAATCTTTATTTGGATCTGTTGTTGTTGTGTGATTTTGGGCATTAAAACCTAGGACTGTTTGTTGCTTGGTAGCTGGATTTGATTTGTGTCCTGCTAAATCATCAAGATGCCTTCCTCTGGTTTTATCCGAATAAAATTTCTCGAGTATCAGCCGCCAGGAGGAGAGAAGCTGGAAGCTGAGTTTAGAGGAAACAGTTTTGTCGATGTCAGAGTAAAGGGAGTTAAAAGCTCGGGTAAGTTTAACTGGTTGGAGATTTTGGGGAAGTTTGTGTTTAATATGGACCTTAAATTTACCTTGCACATTAGTGTACTGTAACAGACTGAACTTAGATGATGACCTCTGTGTAAAAGGTGAGACAGCTTTTAGACTGGACTTTCCGTGTTTCGTACAAAGCTACTGTAATGATTGTAGTATAACCGAGTTAATTTAGGTAGGCTATTCTACACAGTAACTATATCATTTTATCTGACCTGTCTTATGAATGACTTTACTTAGAAGAAGTAAATGACAGATGGAGTTGAAAGAAAAGCATGTGACTGAGGGTTTCATTACGCTTTTCATTTCTGGATTCATTACACTTTTCATTTCAGGTTTTGTTGGCCCACCGTCCAACTGCTGTTACGGTTAGGGGTCATAGGTAACAAAAGCGACAATGATTACCATGGAAACGGCAATAAAAGAGTTAAAATTAAAAAAATGATGATTGAGGGCAACAACAACAATGACAATGGGGAAGATTGAGCTTGGTGTAATTTTTAGGGGAGAAAGGGAAGGCTTCTTTCTGACTGAGGCAGACAGTCCCTCTGTTGAGAAGAAGGAGAGAAGATAGAAGCTGAGTTTAGAGCAAACAGTTTTGTTGATGTTAGAGTAAAGGAAGTTAAAAGCTCAGATAAGTTTAACTGGTTAGAGATGTGGGCAAGGTTCTTCTTACAAATGGTTCAGGGAGCAGTAAATTTTTACAGATGGTTCAGGGAGCTATACAGTACAGCGGAGAGGACAGGAGAGGAGATGAGAGGAGAGGACAGAAGAGGAGAGGAAAGGACAGGAGAGGAGAGGAGAGGAAAGGAGTGGAGAGGAGAGGAAAGGAGAGGAGGAGAGGACAGGAGAGGAGATGAGGGGAGAGGACAGAAGAGGAGAGGAAAGGACAGGAGAGGGGAGGGGAGGAAAGGAGTGGAGAGGAGAGGAAAGGAGAGGAGGAGAGGACAGGAGAGGAGAGGAGAGGACGGGAGAGAAGAAGAGAGGACAGGAGAGGAGAGGAAAGGAGTGGAGAGGAGAGGAAAGAAGAGGAGAGGACAGGAGAGGAGAGGAGAGGACGGGAGAGGAGAAGAGAGGACGGGAGAGAAGAGAGGAGAGGACAGGAGAGGACAGGAGAGGAGACGTGCAAGTGCAAATAAACGTATTGCTCCCTGGATGATAAGAATGATGACAATGATTGTGTGGATTGTGATGGGTACGATGATGATGGTGGTGGTGGTGGTGATGACAATGAAAGTGATGGTGATTATGGAGGTGGCCGTAGATGACATACAATAGCACAGAAAAGCAGCTGTTTTCTATTGTTTATTTAAAGGCCAAGTGCTTGAGTTGGTGCAGAATAAGCCGACTCTTCATCAGGAATGGAAGTCCTTCTTTGACTCGCACTTGCCTGCGGGTCGTGTTATCCAGATGGTGGTCATGCGACGGCCGGATAACACTCAAGTCGCAGAAGTCAGCATTGGAGCTGACATCCTGAGAAGTTTCTGCACTAACGACAACTGGACGGACCGATCGGTAAGAAGTCTTCTCTGCAGCTTCATTCATCTTGTTTTCAATTCTTCTCTGCAACTTCATTCATCTTATTTTCAATTCTTCTCAACAGCTTCGTTCTTCTTTTTTCTCAGTTATTCTCTGCAGCTTCATATCTCTTCTTTCTCAGTTATTCTCTGCAGCTTCATTCTTCTTCTTCCTCAGATATTCTCTGCAGCTTTATTTCTCTTCTTTCTCTGCTGTCCTACCAAGAAACTGACTTACAGTTTTTATGCTTTTTGCACACTGGTCCTCATATCTGGAATTCAGTGCCATGAGCTTTGTAGAACCCTTTTTTTTCTCCTAAGTCATTTTGCAAGGAATCGAAGACTTATCTATTTCCAGCTACACGTGCTTTTGAGATGAATTCGTAAAATAATCATGATATGTGTAAAATTAATAATAATAATAATAATATCAAGAATAATGTCGAAGTAATAATCATAAATTAATAATAATAAATTTGGAAATGAAAATATTACAGCACTGATCAGAAAAACTACAAAACATTATTAAAATATTAACAATTATGTTACTAATTTAACTTAAATGATTAAAGTATATGATTAATAATGATAATGCTGCTCAGTGAAAATGCTGTATAAATCACTTGTTTTCATTTGGTTATTGAGTATATCATAACAAATTGCTTGACGCTGTTGCTATTTTGTTACAGTGAACCAAAATTCAGTCCCAGAATGCAGTATTCTATGGCCAGTTCATAATAATTTGGCCACCGCTCCACGTTTAATATTGTTTAATGTTGTGTTAGTCTCTTCCATAAATAATAAATTCTATAGCCACTCGATCGGATACAGATTTGTTTGTTTGTCAGCTCACTCTTAATCCGAGTGGAAAACTGAAGGTTCTGATTCGGTATTTCCAAAATGAATACACGACAATCACTCCAACATCTCCCAGAACCATGGCAGATTTGTTCCTTTCAGGTTAGCCTACCATTCACAAAGTGAACTGTTACATTCTATTCTATGCTGTTCATTCTTTTTATTAGGAGTGATGCTAAAGAGTTCCTTTGAAGCACTGCTGTATGAATGTCTGTTTACATTTCATTACATTACACTTGCTTACCCACCGTAGCCTGGCTTCTGGTTTCTCTGATCCACTGGAATTCAAATCAGCTTCTCCAACAGATTATGATTTTGGATTGCGATTTTGACTTGAAGCAACCATCGATTGATGCCTTGGGCATTATGATAATGGCGCTATACAAGTCTTTAGATTAGATTAGATACATTACATTATATGATATTACGGTGCATACAGCAACATTTATCTGTGTCAAAACTTGTTGTTGAGACATACAGAAGAATTTTTGGTGGTTGGTGTTGTGGTTATAACCATTCCAAGTCTGATGTTCTTCTGATTGAATTAAGATGGCCGACTTTGTTTCTCAGTTTCTCTGTATTTTTAAATTTCTTATTTTGGAAATCATCATCATGTGCATCATTTAGGACCATTCAGAATTCTTCTTTTTGTGGAAATATGTGTTTAACATATAAGCAGTTTACCTTACCTTACTTTAACATATTAAGCCACTCCTTTTTTTGCCTCGCCTGGTGTCATCTTGCCTTACCTTGCCATATCTTACTTTACTTTATCCTACACTGCATTCCTGTGGCTGATTTGTTTGAGAGTGTAAGTATGAGTCTTCCTTAACAAATGTGCATTACTAACTTACTTACTTATTTCCTGGGGATGGTGACTGTATGAAGACTACAAACAAGTTCTTCATGCAAAACTTTGTAGTGCCATCAATTAAAACTTCATCATTAGATGCTGACACTGTATAAATACAGAACTAATAATTGTAAAATGGCCTAAATTATATTTTGTTTGCTAGACAATGATTTTATGGAAGAAGAAGAAGACATTTATGGAATTGCCTCACGAAACTGTGCGATGAAACAACCAAAGATTCACGTTGTCAAAGGTCATCGATTTTTCGAGACCTTCTTTGTGTCGCCAACTTTCTGTTCTTTCTGTTCCGAATTCCTCTGGTAAATCACCTTCCTCAAGATATTTATGCTTAATCATTTGTTATCTTAAATTTCTTCAGTAAGATCTTACTAAACCCTTAAATTTAATAACTGTTCAGTTGTCCTTTTCGGGGTAAAACTGGGTCAGCTGTAAGAACAATGTGAGATATGGGGAAGGAATCAGTGTTTTCTTTGCTTGTCACTCAGATTGGGCTCCAAAATAGCATCTGTCTGTCTCAAACGGGAAGTCCTGTATAAATGTGTACTTGCTTCATGAAATTATGTGTTTATGTTTTTGTGACTGAACAATGATGTCTTTAAATAAGTAAATAAGTAATTAAGTGAGTAAGTAATGCATTTGTTAATGCACCATATGTCTATCGGCTGAGCAAGGAATCATAGATGTTTTAAGCTGTGATTCATTTGATTTGTTTGTAAATGCAGTTGTAATGATAAGATTGACCTTGTGATTACAGTTTTAAGATATAATCATTATCTTATTTTAATTACCTTCATGATCATGAACAATATGATGATCATAAGCATTCTCTTATTTTAAAACTTTCATGCTCGATGTGGTTTCTTATTACCTTCATGGCTGTGATTGTGATGGCAGTAATGACAAGGGTTGTTTATGGATGAAAGATTAAGAATTAGTTTTGAATAAAAGGAATTACCCCATTTGTTTAGAAATATGTAATTTCTGGAAAACTGTAGTTCTCGGAAACAGCTTTCTGATTAACTAAATAATGCATAATCAGTAAGTCATGTCTACTAGCGTGACTTAGTGATTGTGCGTTATTTAGCTTGGTTGGTCAAATATTTAAACAGAGTGTTTGTTTTCTATCAAGGGGCCTGAACAAGCAAGGCTACAGGTGTCAGGGTGAGTCGTTAATTTAGGCCAGTGTTTCTTCTGCACACATTGGCCTCTGAGGAGAAGTTGGATTAATGTCGAGAGCAAATAATGAAGATTACATAGATGTATTCTGTTCATTAGTTTACTGACTGTTGGATACATATCCAAAACTTGTTTTAATTCGGTAAAGATCTCAGTGGTGTTTCCTGTGTGAAAATCCAACACACCTCTGATGGAAAGGTTTGAGTTTTGGTGCAACTATCCGTGAAGTTGAGGTATATAAACAGTTTATTAAGTAAGTAACTAAGTAGCTTTTTCACTGCTAACACGCCACATGTCCATCGGCTGAAGAGGGGCAGCTGGATACAAGCATTTAAGGATGCTGGTCAAAAGATGATGGGCTCTGGACTGTAGATCTGCAAGTGAGTTTTAGTTGCAAGTTATACTGCAGCAAAGTCTAATGAATGCTGATTGAAAATGTTAATGTTTATTGTGGCTGACGGTGTCTATTGACTACAATTTTTACTTGAAGTGACTATCAAGTGATACCTTGGGCATTACGATAACAGTGCTGTAGAAGTCTTTAGATTAGATTAGCTATGAAAGAACAAGCAAGAAGAAAGCAAACTGACAAACTGAGCTATTGTATTAGCAAATTGAAATGTGGTTAAAACTGAAAGAAATGTTCCAAATCAGATGAAAGACATGAAACCAGATGTAAATTCTTTAAAAGTCACATTCATTGGGCCCATGGCTTTCCCTCACCATCACTGTCCCGTACTGGGATAACATTGGGCCCATACCTGGCATTCACTGGGCTCATGGCTTGCCGTCACCGTCGCTGTCAATATTCCTGACTGGGACCACATTGGGCCCCTAGCTGGCCACCAGTTACCACCAGTTGCACAGTGCCCCAGCATGGAAACAAAGAACTTGGCTGACTGTGTAAAAATCTCTTCACAAAAAAGTGCAAAAATTAAATCAACTAGATGCATTTGAGGATCTGTGACAGTTTATTGATTACTTGAAATATTTTGCACCAGACATTTGTGTCGGTTAGCATTCTGACCAAACTAGTTTCTGCTGCTACCTGACTTCAGCTTTTAGATAAATGAGCAATTTTTATGTTGATTTATTATTTGACAGCTTTCTAAAAAAATATTTTACTGTATTACTTCAGCATGCAACTGTGCCGTACACAAACGCTGCCACGAAAAAATGCTTTCACGATGTCCGGGAAATGCACGAGACAGTATAGAAGCAGAGGTATGATGTTCATCTTTCTAAATTAAGAAGTGTTTGATTACACAGCTGCTACCTTATCTTATCTTTCTTTATCATCCACTTATTTTGTAGGTCTGTATTTGCCCTATAATAACTAATTTAGACTGTACCACGATCCGTGCGTGAGGACCTTAAGTGGCGTGATGCCCATTCAAACGGGCAGTGGTGATGAAGTATCTCACCTGATCAATTCATTGAAAAACGAGCAGGGTCGAGGCCATACGGTTGCTATAGACAACCGTGTACATTTACATTTACTGGATCTTGGCCTATGTTGGGGTCAGGCTGACCATCTATCATCAGTGGGCTTTCCTGCTTGATTTGGTTGGCTTCAGTTTGAAGACCTGCCTTTGTACTGGCTTGGCAGTGTGCAGTAGTCTAGTGGTACATATCGGACCATCAACCCAGAGGTTGGGGTTCAAACCGCATTAGTGCAGAAGGCGTTTTAATATTTCTGATCCACTTGCGTCCCTAGTGAAGTTGGCTTGAAAATGAGTACATCGACTGTACACTGTTGGTGGGAAGATTAAACGGTAACGTTTGCTCTGAGGAAAGTTAGAAGAGCAGAGGAGTTCATGCAGGATTTGTTATAAGTGGAATATATGTTTCACAATATTCTTTGCTGACCCTAATAGTTTTCTAAAGTAACTTTAAAGTCTGTCAACTCAGTGGAAGACGTTTCGTAGCTGATTAAGATTTATTTTAATTATTTTCTGTTGTATAGTGTGACTATTGAATTTTTAGTTTAGCTGCAACAAATTGAATTACTCAACAAATGCTAACAATGGAGTTAATAAAACATTACTAATTTGAATAAGTTGGTAGAGTTTATGTTAATGAAAGTACGATTGAAATTGACGTAGGATATCAGTTTTATAGTAGCAGGATACTGGTAGTTTGGGACAAAAAGAGGGAGATGTAGCTTGGAATTTAAGCAGGTTGTTGCTAAAATTGATTACTGTTACACATTTGCATTTTAATTATTATTTATGTATTGGTAATTCTTGTGTCGATGTTTGCAGGTTTTCGTCTAATTTGAACTTCTTGTGTGGTATTATTCTAGGTTATGTCAAAACGCTTTAATATCGATGTTCCACATATCTTCTCAATTCACACGTTTCTTTCACCAACTTTCTGTGATCACTGCGGGTCTATGATCTTCGGACTTATTCGTCAAGGATTCAAATGTGATGGTACAATTTGATTGAACATATTTGTTATCACCACCATTTGTTGCCATGTCATTTAATCTTCATGTTGCATATAAATAATGATAAAAAGTCATATAGTAAATACCACAATCAATATGACAATAATACTATTAATTAATATTAAACTTGATAAGTACTAATAATAATAATTTGGCACTTTTTCACAAAAACTCAAAGCTATCGAGTAGATCAAACAATACAATGGCAAAAATGCAAATAAACAATTGTATAAATGATTGCTGCATGGGGTAAAAAGGGCTTGTACAAATAAGTGCTGGGGATGTTTATATAAGAAGTTTTACAGTATGTAATGATTAGGTATATGTACATAGCTGTCTGTAAGCAATTATGTGTTGATTTCTATTAACATTCATCGTTCTTACACAGTGACTGCCTTAGAGAAATTCTTAACTGGCAGTATTAAGCTATTTTGGTGACAGTATATAATATAGTTTTTCGCTAGATTGGATAAACGTATGGATATATATAAATATATAAATTTTAAAAAATATATAAATGCTGTATGTGGTGTGTAGAGTGTGGTGTTACGTGTCATAAGCGGTGTTCTACTCGGATGGCGAACCTATGCGGAGTTAAGCAGAAGATACTTGCCGAAATACTGGAAGCTGTGAATCAGAATCAAATGGTATTGGCATCCCACACGAGAGGCAAAAGCTCTGATGTAAGACGAACAAGAGAAGACTTTCTAAAGCTCTATCACCATCTGTCTGCGTGTTCCAAAGTCCTTCAATCCATCTGTTTGTGAATTTATCCATCAGTCACTCCAGCCATGTGTTCATCCATCCGCTTACCCTTCCGTTCGTTCATCCATCCACTCACCTATCCAGTCATTTGTCTTTCCTTCCATCCTGTTTATTCATCCTTCTGTTCTCAAACCCATCTGTTCACCAATCCATCCATCCATCCGTCCATTTATTTTTTCATGCATCTTTGTTAATGGATCATGCATATCCAGCAGCACCATAACGTGACACCGGATTGGTAACCAAAATGGTTTGGATACATGCGTCCATTAATAATATAATAAGTAAGCAAGTAATGCATTTGTTAACACGCCATATGTCTCTCAGCTGAGCGAGGAATCGTAGGCATGGGTGGTTCACAGCGTCTTCTCTTGTTCGCCTTAAGCCGCTATAATGTGCAAACATAATAATATATTTATGCTAACATCCATCCCTCCGTCATTCCATCCACTCAGCCATCTGTCCATCTATCAGTTCATCTGTTCATCTGTCCATTATTTAGTGCAAATCAACTTCTGGTTTCTCTGACCTACTGAACTTTTCCAGCTGATTCCCCTTCTTCCTCTTATCCCTCTTTCTGCTCCAATCCCAAACTTCACCCACCGTATCTGCCATGCTGTCTCTCTGCCTGACTCTTAGATCTTGACCTGGAATTGAAAACTTTTGCCTATCAATTTTGTTATGAATTTTGTTATGACTGAGTGCCTGTGTATAAGCTTATTAGCTGGTCCCCGTGATGTGGGTTTCATTGGGGGCTGTAGAAATCTTGGGATTATGATTGTTTACAATGGCTTCAGTTGAAGTGACCATCAATTGGTGCCTTGTGTATTATGATAATGGCGCTATAAAAGTCATTAGATTAGATTAGATTAGATTAGAAGTCATGTAATATTTTGGTGTAGAATTCCAGCAGTTGCAATGTGGAGCTGCCTGATACTGCTATGAGCAATCTGTCTTAAAGTTTTCCAAGGATCTAGTGTAATAATCGTCCATTTCCAATACTTAATGCACTGGATACTTTGGCAGTGGTTCTTACTAATCTATTACCATACTGGTAGTTCATGTGACTGCAGTAATCATATTAGGAATATTTGATCTTTCAGAAGGGATATGGGTCGTCAGAAGAAGAGAATTACAAGAATCTTTGCGAAATCATTTGCAATGACTCGTTGACTCTGTCACTTGACGACACTACTGATACCTGCAGCTCAGATGACAAAGAATTGGTCTTCAGACGTACAGACCCCGAGCAGCAGGTGTCGTCCATTCAAAGGACAGGAATTCGGAAAAGCCGGCCAAGCGTCAGCGTAAAGCGTCACGCAGTGATCGAACGGGACGTTGATGTGCGCTCCGTTGTGCCAGCTCCAAAAACGCCAGCAGTTAAATTTTCTTTGGAGGACTTTGTGCTACACCAAGTACTCGGGAAGGGTAGTTTTGGAAAGGTATGGCCAGTATTTATTTCCATCCTTGGTTTCATTTTGAAATTTATAAAGTGCACAAGGTCACACAGCAATGTGAATCTAGGTCTCTGAAACAGCATGAAAACTGATGCTTATCTTATGCATATATAATATACGAATATTTATAACTAACGCCTTTCAAGATTTTAAAGTCCAGTTCATTATTAAATAATCCCTGATATATATATACATATATACATTCACCATGTATGAGTACGTATATAAAATGAAATTATTGCAATTATGTATAATGAAATCTGTGTACATAGTAGTGATTATTGATTATTTTCTGAAACATGCTACATGAGTTTAATGTACAGTCCATTACTAAAAAATTCCTTATATATACACCACATATAATGTATATATGATGAAATTATTGTATTTGTATATAATGAAATCTGTGTAGTACACAGATTAAATTGATTAATTTATTTTACCGGTGTTTTGTTTTATGCTGTACATGCTGTAGGCCTACACATGCAACATTAGATTAGAATTATTCAGCTGCATGGGTATTAATGACAACTTAATTGAAGCGGTTGAGGAACACCCGGCAATTGAGAGGGTGGCCAGAAAGGACTGGATCGGCTAGGACACATGGCAGCTGATCCAGAGGAAGTGCCTGGTCAGGCTTCATGCAGAGACGGAGGAATACAGGCACCTGCCGAGGGAGCGCAGGTCCCTCTGAGACCAGACTGCCAGTCATGGGAAGATAAAATGGCAACAGAAGCTGAGGCTGCTCTACAAAATGAAGGACGCATTCACAGACTTATGGAAACTGCACTCTGTGATGCCATGTGTCTTGAGTCCATAAAAAATGCAGATGGGCAGCTACTGAGCAATTGGAGCCCAAAGTTTCAGAGGTGGAGGGAATTTTAAAAGGTCCTCCTCAAACCCACCCTGGTGCCAGTATCAGAAGATCCCAGCTCCCAAGCCTCAGAGCCAGATCCCTCAATCAGCTGGTCCCCACCCACCAAGCAAGAGTAATCGTAATTTTTCTACAGCACTCAATGAAAGCCACATCACGGACCAGCTTATTCATAGGCGCTCAGTCAAAACAAAATCGATAGGCAAAAGGGTTCGGTTTATATATAATGAAATCTGTACACACATATATATATATATATATATATATAATGGATATCAACTGAGTTACTTAAAGGCAGGGAGAGGTGGGTTAAAAATGACCCAGCCATGTGATAACATGCTTCTGGAACTCTGTGTCAGTGCCGAGTGAGTGGACCTGAGGAATTATCCTTATTTTTTACATAGGCAGAGGCTGCCACTGGGGCTGCAAGAACTGTCATGGCATTACCCTGCTGTCAGTGCCTGGCAAGGTCTTTGCTGGCATTCTCCTCTCACAGGTTAGCAGACATCTGCTACAGAGAGATGAAAGGAGCAGATCGTCTTTCAACCTGAGAAATCGAAATTGATCACATATTAACCCTGAACAGTCTGCATAACTCTGCCGCTGCCTTGTTTGGGGATAGTGCCAGTCCCAAGCCTGGATAAAGGAGGAGGGCGACGGCAACAGCCTTTGATGCCATAAGCTGTCGTTAAACTGTGGAACTACTACAGTCTGCTTCAAACTAGAGGAGAATTTCTACAACTGCTGTGGATTGCCCATGCTGACCTGAAGGCAGCCTTTGACTCAGTGAATCTGGCTGTCAGCTGGAGGCTGTTTGCTCTCTGTTGGCAACATGTTGTGAAATGGCAACGCTTCACAGATGATGATGATGATGATGATGATATATTAACATCTGTTAATTAATATCTGTTATTAGTCTTATTTGTTGTTTTTTGCATTGGGCCTAATTTTTATTCTTTGTGGTGCAGGTCCTGCTGGGTGAACTGAAAAAAACACAAAAGTTTTATGCGATTAAAGTCCTAACAAAGGTTTCTGTCCTTGAAGACAATGATGTTGAGTCAACTCTGGTGGAACGACGACTTTTGGAACTTGGTTCGCAGTGTCCCTTTCTTGCTTCTCTGTTCTGCGCCTTTCAGACTTCGGTATGTCAGACAATTAATTCTTCACTGTTAATTTTGACCAGCAATAGTTTTCATATAACCTAATAAGGGTTTTAAGTGGTTTAGAAGACATAGTATAATCTGTTTTAGAACCACTGCAAATTAACCTAGAACGTTTAATAGCCCATCCTTCCTAGTTTTTTCTTAAAAGCTGTGGTAGTGTTCACTGAGACAGTAGTAGTATCGTCCAAACTATTCTACAGGTCTACAACTCTAGCACTAAAGAATTTCTGCCCTATTGTTCCTTTCAGTTCCTTAAGTAAGTTATATCTGTGGTCTCTCCGGTATAATGTCTTGGCGTTTTTTTATTGACCTTACATGATCCTACACTACCTTACAACAGAATTGCAAGAACGAAAAACGTAAAAGGTATCAGCATGTTGTTGTAGAGTCATTTGTTCTTTGTGATGGAATATCTTTGTGGAGGCGATCTAATGTATCACTTGCAACATGATGGAAAATTCAAGGAAGATCGCGTGCGTTTCTATGCGGCTGAAATCATCTGTGCTCTTCAGTTCCTGCACAAAAGAGGAGTCATCTACAGGTCGTTTGATTGTTCAATTATAATGACTAATGTTGCATGTATTGTTTTGTTTGAGGAGAATCATATGGAGGCAACAAATCTTTGTTTAGGCCTAATCACGTATATTTGTATATATTCCCTTGTATGCTGAAGTTAATAAAGGATTGATGGCTGCGCTTCAAGGGTCTCTGTAATGTCTGTATCTTGGGTTCTTTTGCAGATACGTGTAGCCACAAGTTTCTTTTGGGTCTGTTTCGTAACAGATGTACATATTATTACCTATTTTAGCTTATAGGCTGCAATAACAGAACTTGTAGTTTTCAATTTTGCAACCTACAATAGTTTGATTGTAACATAGAGGAATGGCGTCAATGGATTCCTGGACCTGTGTGAGGGCAGAGCTGCAAAGAAGATTGTTTCATTGGTTGTTTGATTGATAGGTGAACTGCTCGTTTGCTTGATTGCACGTTTAACAGACTGCATAACTGGTTCATTGCTAATCTGATGTGTTAATATTTGCAGAGACCTGAAGCCAGACAATATTCTTCTTGATAAAGATGGTCACGTAAAGTTAGCAGACTTTGGAATGTGTAAGGAAAACATTTTTGGTGACAGACGAACCACAACTTTCTGCGGAACGCCTAACTACCTTGCTCCTGAAGTAAGATTACTGTTTGTTGGTGTTATTCCTGTCCCCAGTGTCATTAAGTGTGACCAGTTGTAGGATCTTACGCTGTATATGCACCAGTATCTGTATCTGATTATGACATGCTTCATTATGCGCAACTCTTGATATAGAATGGTCGGGGCTAAAATCTTGAAATAAAGACATGGATTGTGAATTTAATTAAGCATGGCTTCTTTGTGACAAAACATGATTCAAAATAATATGTGATTGATCGATGGTTCCATACACAATCATAAGAAAGTTCAGCTTCTGTGAACACTGTCTAAGCTTAGACACTATTTTTTACTCTGTGGTTTTATCATGTTTGTTTCTGTCTTAATAGTCCTTTGTGTCTTATTTTGATGATTTAATGTTATGCAATGACCTAACATCCATCTTTTTTGGAGATCTGCTACAACCTGAATCTTAGTTTTACTGGATTCATGTTTTAAGTTTTGACAGAACTTTAACCTTGGAAGGCACAGCTAGCACAGGCAGCACTTGGGTTTGTAGTCTTAATGGATCTGATCCTGGATTTTGGATCAGCTATTGGTCTCACGTAGCAGCACCAGTCATTAATTGATGCTTTTTGCATTAGCTTAGCTGCAACTGTGCATTCATTGTGTGATACTGTAGAAATCTCGAGTTTGCGATTTACGATGGCACTGCAGAAGGTTCTGGATTAGAATAGAGTAATGACCACCATCTGTTGTTCTTTTCTCATTACTTTTTGTTGGCTTTAATTGGCTTCCAGGTCATTCAAGGTGGGAGTTATAATGCGTCTGTGGATTGGTTTTCCCTTGGAATTGTTTTATACGAGATGATCAGCGGCCATCTGCCTTTCCATGGGTCTGACGAAGAAGAAATGTTTTGCTCGATTACTACCAAGAACCCAAGATTTTCTCGTTATGTGAAGATGCACGCAGTTTCTTTCATCAAACTGGTAATTGTCGAGAGTTTTCATGTTGGGTATTATAAATATGTGATGTCCCTACATGTATCACTTTCGTATAAACATTTGTTTAACTTGGTCATCCTATACCAATTTTGTTCTTGTATGATCTGTTTTCTACCAGTTTCTGTTGTACAAGTTTATCATAGTTGTTATTTTCCAAATTTGTTCCTGAATTATCTGTTGTCTATCACTTTCTGTTCTTCCTTTCTTTTTTAGCATATCTGTTGCTGATACATGTTTTTTATTTCTGAAATACCGGTAGAAGGACAAAAGCCCATGAAAAGATAAAGGGCCGTAGACTGCATCGTTGGTGGAAAATATTAGCGCTGCGTAAACAAGTGTGAACCACGTTGCAGCAATTTCTATTGAATAAATGATGATCTAGCAATAAACAAAGAAATAAATCTGAACTAATGATGATTAAAGTGACAATCACTGTGTTATGTTACTCCTGATAATAACCTGTAAATGCGGAATTTATTGAAGTACATGTATTTAGCGATTGTACCAAAGCTGTCGGTTTTCTTAAAAGTATCAGATATTCTTGAGAAATTAATTTTATAAAAAATAGTTATGATTTTTTGCGATATTCAAGGAAATTGCAATTCCAGGAAATTGTGGTGATGAGCTGATTTCTGCAAAAATATTTTCTAAAGAAATTTTTTGTACAGAGCAATATTTTCTAGAGAAATGTTTTCTACTATGTTGCAGTTACTCGTGAAGAATCCTCCTGATCGTCTAGGAATGCCAACTTGTCCTCATGGTGACATTCGCAACCACGGTTTCTTCAAACAAATTAAATGGAACCTGATCGAGGAACGTAAGGTACAGCCACCGTTTAAGCCTGCAGTGGTAAGGATTTAGAATAAGCTTCACTCACACCCCCTAGTTGACTTGGGTATAAAACTAGTACACTAACCATACTATGTACTGACCATACTAGGTGGGATGATAGGACAGTGAGCAAGGGGACTGGTCACCCACTCTCTTACTTCAAGGCTGAGACAAAATTCACTAGTACTTCATACCCGCAGCTACCTTTCCTGGTTAACTTAAGGGGCTGCACTTCTTATGCCTTCTAATATGTTATTCAGCTGTCAGTAAATAAAGAGCGTTGCTCTTCTGATTATCTGAGCGTTGATTGCTTACTGACGAACTTTATGTTCTAACGATTTAAACATCATTTTTTAAACATCAGCTTTTGTAAGGTACTTAAAAGACGCTTTATTGAGTAGTTGGATAACTTACTAACGAACTAACTAACTTTAATATAATTGGAAATTAAGTTTTTTTAAATGTTCTGAAATTATATGGGGGTTGTTTTATTGGTTTAAGTTTTTGTCTTTGAATTAACTTCTGCTGTAAATTTATAATATTTGTATGCCTAGGATTTGTTGTGTATTTTGAGCAAAATAATTCTGAAATATCTTAATTAAGAGGAGTTTGAGGCAAAAGTGTTTTGATGATTTGTAGGTGTCCGAAAATGACTGCAAGTATTTTGAAAGGGATTATTTGCATGGAAGCCTTCAACTGACCCAAACAAATCAGCATCTTTTAGTGACTATCGATCAGGCTGCCTTTAGCGGATTCAGTTTCACTTGTTCAGATGTAGTTAAGGATGCTAGGTGAGTTTTTCAGCGTGTTTAGGGCAGAACTTTAACATATGGTCTACTTCAGGACAGTTTCTCAGTATCAGTAACATTGCAACAGTTTTTGTCAGTGTGTTTTATTCGGTTTCACGCCCTTTAAACTTTTGAGATGGGAAATTGAACTGCATTGCATGTTATAGTAACGGAAAAAGGGATTTTGGGAAGTTGGTACGTGTATCACATGAGCTTTATATATATGTATAATGATATATATATATATATATATATACACATATATACACATTCATTTATTTTTATCAGCAAACAGATGATGACCACTGTGTATGATTGTGGTCATGTGTTGTCTGGTTGGGAGCGTCTCTGAGGAGTGTTCTGTAAGATTTGCTATGTAATTTTAGAGTTACAGTTACATGCTTGCCATTGGATTGGAAACTGTCATGGTCTCGCTGCTGATTTGTAGGAAAAACTAAGTGAAAACTAAATGAATTACCGGTGAATGTAATTTTTGTTAATTTGTGCCTGCTTTGAATTGTTAAATTTCCATAGCTTACCTCAGAGGCTTGCTACTGTTTGTAATTTTGCTGCTAACTGTAATTTTTCTACTAATTGTAATTTTCCTGCTAATTGTAATTTTGCTGCTCATTGTAATTTTGCTACTAATTTTGTTACTAATTGTTATTTTGCTACTAATATAATTGCATATTATAATTTTGTCAGATATTTCAAGATGTTATTTATGACGGTGTTTTGTGGTATTTGTTTTGCCATATTGTGTGAGCTTTATCTTGCTGTTATGACATTTTGTTCTGTTTTGATTTTTTGTGCTTTAATTAATTGCTGCAAATCATTCCCTTAATATGTCATTCGCATTGGTTGACATGGTGCTCTTAATATCATGTTGGTTTTGCTACAAGATTTTTTTAACATAAAATTATGATCACTTGACTTTAACACTTCTTTTCTTGGACTTATTTCCTTTGTAAGCTCTTTCTTTGACCTTTTGGATTTTCTTCTTGACTTTTGACCGTTCTTACCCTTGAATTTGGTATGCACACCAAGTTTGCTTAGCATCAGCCATACCTTGAGCATTATTATTGTGGCTCTATTTTGTTACTAATTGTAGGATTATGTACCTTTAGATGCTTTGCTCCTTGTATTTGGAATTGTCTGCCACAAAAGGCCCATCTCGCAAACTCGCTGTCATCTTTTAAATGACTTGTTTAAATCACTACTTTACCCTGGCTTTTGCATGATTCCATCTTGGCCCCTAGTGAACATACATCTGCACCTCAGATTCAGATGTACTGACATTGCATGTGTTGTAAGTGCTTTAATAAATAAATAAATACTATAGAAGTTCTTGGATTATTATTACTATATTTATTATTATCTTGTAAATTTTGTAGTTTAGTAATTTAAAAATTAATTATGTGGTCTTGACAAGTTGTCACATGATCTCAGGTAGAAATTTTGTGTTTTCTTGAAGAGTATGAAAGTGTTATTGAAAACGTTAAAGTAGCAGAACCTCTTTCAAGAGACTTTTGAAGGCCATGTCAGAATGTCATATTACTTTACATTAAAAAATGTAGAAAATTGGCATTTATTCAAGAATGGGCTGCATGATAGCAATTTAGGCTTTTTTGTTCATGTTAGAATTATCATTGTATATTATAACCACAGGTGGTTACAGTCTTATGACCATTATGATCTTAAGATTATTGTGATCTTGTGATCATTATGATCTTATGATCATTATGTTCTTATTTGAACACAAACAACTTAACTAATGCTGGGTTCTTAAAAAAATGTATACATGCAACACATGTGCGTACAGCATCATGTTTAGAATGTCATTGTTTAACATTGAATAAATTTGCTACCTAATCACATGAATTGCTGTCAGTTGCTGTAACCTCTTCAAAATATGGTGACTCTGGATGCTTACAAGAACTTCTAGTCAGTGTCTTTTGCTGCAGCGAATGATACAAGTAATAAGGATAGGAAGAGACATTCATTGGCTCAGTGTACTTGTATCATACTGTCAATGTCTGGCTGGCTGAGCATTAGCAAGTGTGTGAGCGAATGAAAGCATGTAAATGTTGAAACTTAGTGTGCTCTACACTCTAATATTGACCATTAATTTTAGGCCCTAAAACCCTAAATGATTAATCGTTTATGCTGTAAATTCCCAAATGACAAAATGTTGAAACTGTTCGTTTGGTCTTCATCACCAAATTAATTCAAACATATTTGATCTTGTGATGTAAGGTCAGAATTGAAATCACGGTTGAACTCCTGTCTTAGCAACGCTGGTGAATGACGAGTCAACTGCCAACCATGGTTGTATAGTTTTATGGTTTCAATAGGACGCATTAATAACCTGGAAGATGCTTAGAGTTTCACAGTCTGACTGATTTACTTTTTGGTTGCTATGACAACTGATTTATTAATAAGCTAGACTATCCTGCGCAGAGCTTCTGTGTGCTTGTTAGGCAAATCCCATTGCTTCCCGTTTCTCCCTCTCCCCTACCCTGCCCTTTCCTCTCTGATTAGCATGAAAACAACTGCCAAAAATGTTCATATTATTTGCCAGACAGCGACACTGCCAAACCATGTATGTACGTGTTTAAGTATATTATTTTATAGATGTTTAGATATATTAGTCTCTTGAACAGAAACGACCTAAAATCCTGTATCTGGCATGGTTTGTAGCAATTTATTTCTGTTTGATTGCAAGTACATGAGCTAGTCTGCTTATTCTGAAGTTGATGTATATCAAATTGATTTGAAGTTGATTTATGTAGAACCAGCAGTGAATGAAAAACATTATTCAGTGATACTCATGTTAACTATTCCATTACTCAATCTGCGAGTGCCCTTCTGAGTTCTTTCGTGAGGGCATTTTCAAATTTTAGTGTCGTTCGTACTATGTTTTTCCTACAAATGAACTCTTCAGTGTTGGCACATTACTTTTAACTCTGTCTTGTAAATTATGATCAGTGTGACTATTCGATCTGTTGTACTAAAAATTAATTGTGCCTCTGTATAAATTAAAGAATGAACTTTAATAATTATGTAAAATTAATCAATGTGTATAAATCAAAAGAAGTTTGTCTGACTGCAAGACAGCTAGCTACACAAGACCAGTTTAGTAATGTGATATGATGATGATATTTCTGTAGGTTCATGTAACTGAGGTTGGCTTGTATTGGAATGAGTATAACCTTTGTTAATCCTTGTTTTAATGCACATTTAATTTGGTGAAGTTGTTACTGACTTTGACAATGTCAGTTTGTAATAAATGCTTTGTTGACAATATTGGTGTTATTGTTTTTAACCAAAGTATATAACTACAATGGTGTTAAAAATGGAGAGCTTTTGTTCTTTACTTATTATAATAATACACCAGAAACTCATTATAATGCTGTCTTTGGGAGCCATATCAAAGCTACATTATAACAAGGTTGTTATAATGAGTTTATTTTGCATATGACTAGTAATTAATTAATATAATGAAGTGTTTTAATGAATCTTTGGTGTTCTACTAATATTACTGGTAATACTGCTACTTCTACTACTACTAATAATACTAATATTACTAGTAGTACTACTGCTGTTACTACAACAGCTACTACTAATAATAATTATAATATTATCTGGTCTGCATCTTAAGACCTTACAGATCTTACAGAGGCATTCTTTCAAGAAGTGCAATGACTATGAGTTTTCAGGAAGGTATCCTCTATGGAAGTGATAGAACCACAACTCTCTGACTTGCTCACAGTGCTAATCTTAAAAGATTCTTTTCATTTATTACCACTTACTTTCAAAAGAGCTTAATTATGATTCCACAGTGTCATGTGTAGCTGGTATCTTGTCTCTAGGCATAACATAGGCTTTAGAACCTGGTGTGTAATGCTGATATGGGGTTGTGTGATTTTCTAGTCTTTAGCGCAACGAAGAGGTTGTATACACAGTATGGCTCTGGTGACCCTTTCCCACTACGTTTTCTCTTCTCTGCTTGAAATTGTATCCTGAGACCAGGGAGTAAAGCTGAAAATTGTTTGAGAAGGCCAGCTTGTTTTATTTATAAAAGACTCACATTTCCCTCATGTTTAGAATTGATGCCCCATGTGTATTTGCATCTGATATGACTCGACAATCACCAGAAAACACTTGATTTATACAATTTCATTTAGTTTCTCAAGGCCAGAAGAAATTTTGGTCAAATGGCTTCATTGCAACCAACATTAGGCAACCTATATGACATACACTTAATTCATCACAGATATTCTGAAGTACTTGTCTATGGACCGCTTTATTGTTAGCAATATTGATTAGGTAGTCATTGTCACAAGATGTTTAGTTAAGTACTGTTTTTATAACACTTACAAACTCCTGGAGTGTATAAGAGCATAATTTTTACCACAGAAAATGACCTCTAGAAGGCAGTATGCCCTTTTTGTCAAATTCATTTAAGTGGTGTGCTTTTATGTTAAATAATAAATTAATTATTTAATCCATAATATTAGTGTTTGTAATTTGTCAAGGCCATTAAAAAGTTTGTTAGAGAGAGTGATTTATTCATCAGAGCGAAATTGTCGCCATAACGAGCATTTTAGTCAAACGACGGCCTTGTTACTACCTCACAGTCGGGCAAGTCATTAAAGTCTCGTAATTTGCAAGAGCAGCACAGGTCACTAGCTATAAAATTTAATGGTTAGAGCAAGACTAGTCAAAAAATAAGCCCTCAAGACACTCGAGCAAATACCTACATGCAGAAAAGTCACCTACATTATAACTGTTGCCAATTACACTTGACGGCTTTACAAATACATGCATTATATTATGGTACGGTCTTTTTGGCCTTGCATTGTATCAAATGCATTGTATCATAATGTGCTAAAATCATTGGGTGGCATGCTGGTAATATGTTGATCAGGGCTCGATTTTATAGGTTGTATGAAACAGAAAATTTGTTCTAAAAATGCCATCTGTAAAAGTTTGTTCAGTAGTTGAACTGCTATTGCAAAATGTAAAAAATGTAAATGTACGTGTTGTTCTGTTGTGACCATATGGCGTGACTCTTCTTATTTTTCAATGAATTTATTGGGTGAGATCCCTCAACACAGTTGCCCGTTTGAATTGATGCCATAGTGGCAGCTCCAGGATTTCTTGCCTGGGGTGGCAAGAGCATTTCCAGGGGGGTGCCACATTCTGGCAGTCCACTATGCACGGGTCTGACCTGAAGGGCAACAGCATATAACCAAGAGGGGCGCGGGGCTCGAACCGCCCCCACGCCTACTACATCACATCATTTAAGTTGCTCTTGTACAGACTGTGCTAGCCCGAGATTAAGGGCTCATACTTAGCCTAAAAATTGTTTTAATCCCAGAATCGTCTCGCTGAAGACAATCACAGTGATACAAGCACACAGAAAAATGTGCAATTACCAAGACTTACTTTAAAGTTACAGGTAATGTATTTATTTTTTAGGTTAATTTCTTTAAATAGTCACAAGCGAAATTGTACATGACAGCGTGTCACTACATAACAATATATTGAGATGTCATTTGCTTTTTAATGATCATATTTTATCAGGAATTTTTCTTCACATAATTTCCTTATGGCTGAAGATTAATTACTTAAAATTTAATTTCTATAAGTATGCTCGAGTTAATATTTTGTATTCACCGTGGTTGTACCATTTATTTAAATAAAAATCTGTTACATGCTGTATTTTAAGTTGTTTAACAGCAAAACAGAACAAGTATCAAAACATTTTATTCCAAACATTGTTGTTAATTTTAATGTGTTCAATCCAAGATCAGCGTTGGTTTTCTCATGCAACAATTTTATAACATTAAAACACGTTGCATATTCTATCTCAGTTATTTTTGACTGATTCAGTTGTGAATTTAAGGTAAATTTTTGGGATCTGAGGAAGAAAAATAACTCTTTCCATGTGTGGAAATATGCCTTATTCAGTCCAATATTATCAGTTAGATGTTATCTAGGTGGACTTGTGCAATTGTTTGAAGATTTGTCACTGGTACTACATGTTGTAACTGACAGTATTTGCCAAGTAGTCACTGGATCCTGTTGGGCAAGAGTCAAATGATTCTCCTTATTTTAAATGTGCTGTATACCTGTATTATTTTGATATCTATATTTAAATCGCTCGTCATTACCCATTCGTTTACTTTGGGCTTTGCACGACTCCAACTACTGGGTCTGTTGAGAGCTTTGTGATTATGGAAATACCTTGTGTTTTATGATAATGGCACTATAGAAGTTCACAGAGTGGATCAGGTAGTCTGTTTGCCCATCCAAGACCTTGCTCCAAATCGTTTTTTCCCGCCTATTATGGAGGGCAGGTCATGGGATTTAAGTAAATTTCCCTGAAGGAAGGATATATGTCATACTTTCCTTCAACCTTTCATATCATCTTATAACTCGAGTATTGTTTTTTCCAGTCATTTTATTGGACAAATCCTAACATGCACACAGACAACTGAATAACAGGATTTCTAATAAGCTACCATAAATGTTCGAAAACAATTCCTAATCTCGTAAAACAATCCCCTACCGTCTTGCCTCAGGAACACACATTCGATACTTAATTTACACTAATTTTAATTAAGACCTGGTAAGAAACCTGGTAACGCTCAAGAAAAGTCAGGTAAGAACACTTCCAAGTATGATACAACAATGTAAGAATGACAGCGTTACGAAGGTCTGAGATAAACATAATTTTTTACATAAAGGAGTAACAATGCCCGACATGCCATACATAAGAATGGATTGCGCAATCAGCGGCATGTACTTTGATGGTCTTGCACTTTGAAGTTAGAAACAAAAGCCTGGAATGACAGATTTCGTTAGAACTTCTCAAAGGTGCTATATAAATTTATAGTTATATTACATTACAGGTAGCCTACAGAGAACCATTAAACAGAGACTACCAAACCTGAATAGCAAGATAATGGAATCAACAAAGGAAATCAACTGCTTATAACATATATTAAATTATGACTATCCCTAACCTGCAACCGTCTGAGATTAATTTCATGCAGATTTGTCATCAGAGGGAATCTTGAAATTAACATGAGAACAAATTGAACCCATCAGCTCATTTATGCTCTCGACGAAGAATTTAGGCTATGGACCGTTCACCTGGCGTGAACCTGTAACAACTGGACCACACAAGACAAGCAGACTGCTACTGTGTACCACTGCTTTATAATCTGCCAATAAGCAACTTGCAACTCAACAGTTCTAATCTGCAGAATCTGAGCACAGCACCCCCTGCAAACCTCTGCACAGGTCCTAACCCAAACTGAAAACACTCCTCTTCCACAAATCCTGCTCGGATTCCTCCTCTTCCCCATATCCATCTTGCAGCTCCAATTCTAAACAACAGACACTCCAGCCGTCTGACTGTCTGCCTGCCTGACCTTGACCTGGAACCGAATCTGACCCTACCTGCCTCTCGATCCTGTTTTGACTGAGCTTCTGTAAATAAGCTAGTTCCTGCGACTTAGCTTTCTTTGGGCACTGCAGAAATCTTGAGTTTACGATTACAATCTGACAGACATATGATGCGCTGAAATTGTTTATCGGCATTTACCTGTAACAAACAAACTCACTATAGCTGACCTGACCTAAATGGAAATAGGGCAGGTCATACAAGACAGTCCACACAACCTCAAAACCTGCATTACCAGAAGTCTCTTTGGTAAAATATTTATACTAACTTGCTACAGTCTGAAATGGAGCCACACGACGATAAACAGCGTACAGTTAAGTGAAGTACATATGTAAACAGTAGAAAAACACTGCCATGTGCAACAGCAGCTCTCTTATCTGAACGGATAGCAATCATGTACCGCTAGTAAATTCGAACTCACTATCAACTGGGCATAAAAAGAATGTCACAAAAACACAGTGAACAACTTCACAGAGCGCAGAACAAATGCTAAAAACCTGTCGAAATAACACAAAATCCAAACTCTTCGACAGAAACGCTGCCAGCTCATAACCTCTGCACAGATGCCAAATTACGTACCATTACTTTGCTCCAACCCCTTTTATAGCTTGCATCTGCTCTAGTCAAAACCAGCTAACCAATTTCACATGACTGCAAAGGAATAACATCTTGCTTCTGATATTACATTACATATCACAGCAATTTGTAAATGGATCATATTACATTATGCTATGTACTGCACATTAAATGCAATTTTTTGCCACAGCACGGTACAGGGTTCTCTCAGTTGGCAAGCAATTTAATGCATAATGGAAAGTCAGTATTCCATTCACTGCTACTTTAATCAACTTTCTGTTATTTGTTCAAGATAAAAAATACTTATAGTGCACGCAAAACTAACTGAATATTTTATGACGAAAACTCATAATTTTGTACAGAGAAAACAAAGCAGGTCAAAATTTCTCCAAACCCCATTGACTGCACTTTTGACAATAAATAAAACCAGCTGCAGTAGGTACAAAAAAATGGCTCACATGGCAGCATTTAGCAGGTTTAACTGCCAGCTAACCAAAATGTTAGCAACGGTTGGAGGAGAAGTTGACCAGTCAACCTTTGCTGTGCAAAGAAAGTGGGGCTCAGCTGTTTAGAAGTCTTGTGTTGATAGGTATCAATTACACGGGCCTGATGTCGCCTTAGTTTCCGAACAGCCAACACACAAGGCATTGGCTAACGAGAAAAAGGCAAGCCCCTGAAGGCCTGCCAGAGTTATTTTTATCATTTTCCTCCTGAAATACATACGATTCCTGGGGATTTGAAAACTTACTGGAGAAGAGGAACAGCATCTGGAACGGCCCCTACTCATAAAGACAATATGCTGCGGAAAGCAACTGCATTGAAGCAAAACAATTACTATTGTTATACAAGCATTTTAGTTTTATGTCCCGTACAGCGTGGGTTGTCATGGACTCGCTCACTCAGTCAGCTGATGTTGTCCCAAATGCAGATACAAGTGCAGAATTGAAAGCATGCTTGGTATTTTGCTCTAATTCTTTTCGATTTTGACCTCAGTGCTGATTTCGTTTCAACCTATTCAACAACGATTTAAGCTGTAAGAATCTTCATTGACAGCTTTGGTGCATTTTTGTTCAAACCTGAAGCTGTTCAGAAATTGGAAATGCAGTCAAACTTCTTCTTAGACAAATACTACACATAAAATGTCTAGCATCTGTAGTTCCAGTCCAATAACGCAAAGATTAAATCACTACAGCTAGGGGAAACTATTCTTAAGCTGAAAAAGAAAACAACAAATTAACTGCTGCACGCTGTCTCCCAAAAACACAGAAATAAATATAAAATGTAAAAGTACACAAAAAATCCCAAAATGTTGGGCCGTTTTTTCCTTTGAAAAGCCTTTGTGTCTTATAGTTTCATTGATATTTAAGACAAATGCTTCAAGACACAACTGACTGGGCATTTTGTTTGAATTTCTCAGACAGTTGAGATCGAAAGTGATATTCTGGGCTTCAGTGGTACTCATCCTGCAAGTGCACGTAATATTCTGAACTTCTACAGTACTTGTATGGCAACCACTCACATGGCTTTCGCAAACATACCAATCTTCATTCTCTCTGCTCAAATACCTAACTCTTGCTTTTGCAAAACATACAAATCTTCATTCTCTCTGCTCACATACCTAGCTCTTGCTTTCACAAAATATACCAATCTTCATTCTCTCTGCTCAAATACCTAACTCTTGCTTTTGCAAAACATACAAATCTTCATTCTCTCTGCTCATGTACCTAACTCTTGCTATTGCAAAACATACCAATCTTCATTCTCTCTGCTCATATACCTAACTCTTGCTTTCACAAAATATACCAATCTTCATTCTCTCTGCCCACATACCTAACTCTTGCTTTTGCAAAACATACAAATCTTCATTCTCTCTGCTCATGTACCTAACTCTTGCTATCGCAAAACATACCAATCTTCATTCTCTCTGCTCACATACCTAACTCTTGCTTTTGCAAGACATACATATCTTCATTCTCTCTGCTCACATAACTCTTGCTTTTGCAAAACATACCAATCTTCATTCTCTCTGCTCACATACCTAACTCTTGCTTTTGCAAGACATACATATCTTCATTCTCTCTGCTCACATAACTCTTGCTTTTGCAAAACATACCAATCTTCATTCTCTCTGCTCAAATACCTAACTCTTGCTTTTGCAAAACATACAAATCTTCATTCTCTCTGCTCATGTACCTAACTCTTGCTATTGCAAAACATACCAATCTTCATTCTCTCTGCTCATATACCTAACTCTTGCTTTCACAAAATATACCAATCTTCATTCTCTCTGCTCATATACCTAACTCTTGCTTTCACAAAATATACCAATCTTCATTCTCTCTGCCCACATACCTAACTCTTGCTTTTGCAAAACATACAAATCTTCATTCTCTCTGCTCATGTACCTAACTCTTGCTATCGCAAAACATACCAATCTTCATTCTCTCTGCTCACATACCTAACTCTTGCTTTTGCAAGACATACATATCTTCATTCTCTCTGCTCACATAACTCTTGCTTTTGCAAAACATACCAATCTTCATTCTCTCTGCTCACATACCTAACTCTTGCTTTTGCAAGACATACATATCTTCATTCTCTCTGCTCACATAACTCTTGCTTTTGCAAAACATACCAATCTTCATTCTCTCTGCTCAAATACCTAACTCTTGCTTTTGCAAAACATACAAATCTTCATTCTCTCTGCTCATGTACCTAACTCTTGCTATCGCAAAACATACCAATCTTCATTCTCTCTGCTCACATACCTAACTCTTGCTTTCACAAAATATACCAATCTTCATTCTCTCTGCTCATATACCTAACTCTTGCTTTTGCAAAACATACGAGGCTTCCCCTACTTCTTTCATCCACCTACACGGGGTCGTCCATAAAAGACGTCTGCACAGAAGGGGAGGGAAGGTCACCCAAATGTGAACAAGGGGCGGGGTTTCACCCGTTGCCGACGTCGGCATCTAAATTTAGCAAATGGTTATTTCAGTACAGCCGTGCCGTACACACCAAATGAAATTAGACAGCAGGCAGTCTAATTAATTGCTAGATCTAATTAGAGCCCTTTGCAGGATGTGGCAGTATCAATAAATCCAACCTCGTATCACAATTTGCTGAGCAAGATGTACAGCATAACCTGATCTAGGCCTTAGTACTCCAAAGTAGGTCATTTTTTGCAGAGGTCCATAAGGACGACCCCCTAGCGCCCGCTTTCAAAAAACAACAGTCTTCATCCTACTCTCTCCACCTACCTACTGTTGCTTCGGCAGTTCTGATCAGGCAGTGGGTTCAGTATCACTCTCGGTCGGTCATGCCAAGCGATCACAGACTGAAGGCAGCTCAGACAAAACGGTGCCACACAGGTGCAGCAGAAAGCAGTTTGTCTAGTCTCATGACCTTTACAATGCAGGTCAGCCACTGGCTTCTGCCTCTTCACGTTCCTTCCCCCCGTCCTTCGTTCATGCTCCAAAACACCGATGACTGCTCTATTTTCTCCTATGCAATATTAATCATAAATTTCTTGATGCACGTAATTTGCTTATAAAACAGGACAGACAGCAGCGTAGTCAGCTGAAGAACGCTGCACTTGTGAACACAACGGCCCAGATAACCTGTGCGTGCAAGTGCACAGGTGTGCCAACAGATACAATTTTTACAGAAATACACAAACCCTTGTATATTTGTTTATTTTATGTATTCATACATATCACAATGGCAGACTGAGGAAGGCAAAATGGACATAAGCCCCAAACTCGGTAGACCAGCGTTTTTCATAGACGCTTTTCCATTATGCCCTGAATCTCTGCCCCAATTTCAAATCATGGATCCACACTAATGTATGCAAAAACACACACAGTATATACATATATAGTGATACATATGTATATTTATATATTGTATACAGCATGTATATTTTATAGTATCTGGTTTTACTATTTTATCCCCATAAATCTTATATCCCTGGAAAACAATGTAACACACATAAATGCTCAAAACTTATGAAAAGCACTACCTTTATGAATGCAGCAAAACTCGTAAATCGAGCCAAACTCAAAGAAGATAAGCACACTACAAAGTACCCTGGTAATCCAGAATGCATCGATTGTATTGAATGAACATAAAAACGTTGCTCTAGCTGATTTATCTGGAACAGGGACCAATTCTGCATTTTATGAACTGACCATTTGCCAAATCTCCATAAGAACGCTAAATGCAGATGAAGTTCAGATGACCACGATTAAGTATAATGATCAAAGTCATTGGACACAACAGAATTTTATTTACATGTTTATTTCATTTGAACTTCAGAAAACATGTGACTATAGTTAATCTGCCATGAATTGGATTCCTGACCCTTCTACCCCTAATAATCTTGAGCAATTTCTCACTTCAGGCCAAGTTTCTCTCAATTTGCCAAAACATTAACCTCACCCCATCTCTACTTCATCTACCTCTTTTCACTCAATATCCGAAATGCTGTATCTCTTTATCAGCTTCACCCCCTTTCATTCTAAGTAAAAATCTGCCTGAAAGTCCATATCGGATTAAAACACAACAAATGAGTCCTTGATGCCAATTTTTTCCAAGCACTACACAATGAATTAGCAGCAAAATCTCTTTTCTTAGACATTCAACCGCTATGTCTTAACATCTGCACAGTGGTACAGAGGTAGCTGAAACACTACTTCTGAATACAGAAAGAACAGCTGAGTTTTAAATACCATAATGTAAAATCAAGGAATTTCATCAAATTTCATACAAGACTATCATGCGTATCACTAAAATATTTTCAGATTTAAGATAAAAATGTTGATGAAGAGCTAGACAGAGCCACACAAACCGAGAAAAGACAGACACCAGCAACAAAGGTCATTTGTTTCATCTGAATTAGCAGCTGAGAGTCAGGCATCACTTCTTTCAGTCACACATACATATCCACACAATAGCCTAAACAGAGTAGCCACAGAAGGGGTAGGTAACCACAGTCTGTCGGTAAATATGCACAACAATACTGGTCAATATTAATCCTATAACTTCCTCTCAAACATTTGCTCAAGTTGTCAGGCTACAAACATCACAGACACAGACACACACACACACAGACATACACAGACACACACACAGACATACACACACACACGCACACAGACAGACACACACACACCATATAACTGGCCGGTAAAGACCTTGGACATTTTATATGCAATAGAATGTCATGTCACCACATTACCTAAGCCAATGGTTGAACATGGCTTCACCGTTTGCTAGAAATGTTCATCACACTTGCACAAGCCACAGGGCTACACAGCACAAATTCACGTCTTCATCATATGAACATGCACCTTCTAAATTTATATTTTTAAAAATAACATATACATATATACGTATAATATGGATTCAAATGTGTTCCTTAGGTTGCTCAGTACAGTGCTCTCCTTTTAGTTTTGTGAAACCTTAAACTTTCCCATATTATCTTACATCAGATATTTGGATATGTATGTATTTATCAAGGCATTTAATAACGTGCCTTTCACTAAATCAGTTCAACTTATATACATTTTAATTAAATCAGAATCACATTAAGGACAACGATGTTTTAAAGCAAACATCAGCAGAACATGCCTGGTTTATATCTAACTGCAAACAAATTCTATCACTTAATTCTATCATTTAATCTCCAACACCACTACATCAGCTGGAATCTTATTTCTGGCCAGAAGATTGGCTTACCGGCAACCTTTCTACAAGAGGTCAAGGTGATAAAGATAATAATGGTAATAACCAGTAACTGAGCAAGGGAAACGCACAAGTAAGTAAGTAAGTAATGCATTTGTTAACACGCCATATGTCCAACGACTGAGCGAGGAATCGTAGGCGTTCCAACTTGTGCCAGGAAAAAACCCCGACTGACATTTCCTGTAGAGCAGTACAAGAAAACAATCCATTTTTGAAGCCTTAATAATCAGTTCAGAGTAAATGAGCATAGTGCTTATACAATTCATTCTCAGTTGCATTTTTCCCAGTGCATCTCACTCCTGCTCATGAATAATTCTTCCCCCCCCCCCCCCAGTGCTTCCAACATCAAACTGCACCGTGTCCTAAAAGTCTTCGTAAAGTGGTTAAACCTTTATAAGCCCAGCCACCTCAGTTCACATATCTGAACACTATACAGTGCCTATTTAAAGCCTCAAAAGGCGACTTTCTCATTAAAATCAACATCATTGTAAAGTCATGCTGATGCTAGCTGACGAGTTTACAAGTTAACATATATACCAGAGCAATTGAGAAATGTTACAGAAAACACATAAAACCATTCAAGAGCATCACTTTAAAGTTCATTAATTCCAACTTCTAATACGTGCAAAACAACATTTGGGACATTTTGCACCAACGCATTTAATGATCGAATCATACTGATTAGCATCTTTGCACATCTGACAAACAAGCAGAGGTCTAGACACTGAACTCAACAAACAGATCATCTAAAACTGATCAATAAAACATGATCATTGACCCACACTGGCGCAACACATTTTGCAGTTTGACATAAATCGGTTTCTGACAGGACTTCAAGCCAAACCACGATGTGCAAACAGCACTCATGCAATTTTAAATGACCAGTCATCCCTGATGATATATACCAAATTTTATCTTGCATTTTGTGCTGTTGTAACCTAGCTAAAATACCAAACCTAGCTAAAATACCAATGTGCTAACAATGGTTCTCATTCAGCACCTTCAAACGTCCACACCACTGTGCCTTCGGCAAACAAGAAATTAAAGTTTACGCCAAACAGATGAGCCTAAAAAATTCAATAACTAAATAACTAATAACTAGAAAACACAAAAAGATAACACAGTACAGTGGTGCCAGAGAGACAGTGACACTAAAAGCGATAGTATCTGTCACTGATTAGAACAGTGGAAAAATAAATAAATATTTAACAATTCAAAGTAACAGTGATGACAAATTTTAACACATTACATTCGCCCCAGCGACCAAGCAGATGGTATCTTCTCTTTTAAAATTGATCATTCTTTAGAAATGTCAAACTCTTTGAACAAACATTAATCAACTTCTTTAGTGGCAAGAATTTCAGTATTAGAAAATAGTATTGTGGAAGACTTTTTGTTCCTAATCTAGTACAATTGCACTTCCTTTTCAACAGCTCAGCCAACAGTTCAAATTTTCAACCATGATCAATTACGTTCTTTGTAATTTAGCAGATTACAACAATTTTAAATTTAATGTCTTGCAACAAAGTTTGGTTTAAACAGTTTGGTACACAGTTCCGTAACTCAGCCGAGGTTTTCGTATGGACCAACCCAACAACTCCTCACACATGGACAGAAAATACATCAACAATTTAATTTGGGTCAAGCCCAGCAATTCAAGGCATCAAGAAATAAAGGATCGTTCACCTTGAAACTCTGTGACAGGCTAAATCCCAGAATGCAGAAGTCTTTCAAAAATTGGCACTCAGCCAACAGATGAAATGGTAACTCCGAACATCCCAAAACAAAGACCTGTTCTAAAGTTACCAATCAGCCACAACAAGCTGAAACAACAACTCTAGAAATCTAGAAACATACAATCGCTGCAGCTTTGCAACTGGGCAACATGTGGAAATCAGGCTAATTCCACAAACCCGGAAACGTGCGATTGTTGAAATCTGGCTCCAAGTTGATGCAGCAACTCCGAAAAGTCAGAAAACTCAATTGCTTTTGCGAATTTAACTTCAGTGATGGCCAAATGTCAAAAAGTAATCCTAATTCTGTGTGGCCATATCTGACTGAGTCATATTTCCCTTTTGGTTAGCAAGCGAAGATGAATCGTTGCAGCGCACGCTTTGTGCACTTGCTGTTGGCACTTTTTGCATCTCGGATTTGCTCACATTTTCGTGGTCCTGAAACGGTTTTGGCATTCGCCTGTGCAGCCAGGCGTGACGAAGAGCCTGGGGTGGAGACATCCGCTTCAGCGGGTCCCAATCGAAGCAGCGAGTAAGAAAGTCGATGAAAAGCGGGTCATCACATCCCTTCAGTGCTCTTGTAACGTCTCGCGAACCCGGTGGACCACGGTATTTGCCGCGATTCGATCTTCCTCCTGAGAGCTGGTACTGGCCATCAGAGCGCGCCGTCAATGTACAGTATCGTGGAAAACCGCGTGAACTCACGAAATGGCGCGTGCGTTTGCATCCATCGAGGAGGGTCTGCGGTGGCATGCCAAGTACCTCCATGATGCATGCCAGCTGGTCGGCCTCATCCTCGCCAGCAAAAAGAGGAGAACCAGTAAGAAGCTCGGCAAGAATACAACCCAGGCTCCACATGTCAATTGCGAGCCCGTACCGGCCTCCAAGTATCACCTCTGGCGCTCGGTAGAAGCGTGACTGAATGTACGTATAAATGCGCTGGTGTTCATAACAGCTTGAGCCAAAATCGATAACCTTGGCACCGCTGCGACCCTGTTGTTTCAGCAGCACATTCTCCGGTTTGAGGTCGCAGTGGATAATGTTATTCCGGTAGAGACCATCCAGGCATTGGAGTATAGAGTGTGCGAACTTGCGAACAAGCTGCAGGCTGAATCCGTGGAACTTGTTCTTCTTGATCAGCTCGTACAGATTGATGCTCAGGAGTTCGAACGTCATGCAAATGTGGTTTCGAAAAACAAAATGCTCGTACATGTGCACAATGTTCATCTTGTTGTCTTTGTCTTGCTTTTTCAGACACTCGAGGATTCGAATCTCCTCCTGCGCCTGACGGTGAAATCGCTTTTCGTTGCGAACGATCTTCAGCGCCACGTACGACTGCGTCTTATGATCGTAGGCCTTCATGACTTGTCCGAAGCTACCCTTGCCAACAACCTTGAGAAGCTCGTATCGATAAGCCATGTGATCGTGAACGACATGTATGTATGACCCCTGCTCATCGTCGTATCCGCTGTTATTACCTGCGCCAGGCGTACCTTGTCTCTTCTTCGCGTTGAGGCCGATGAAGAATATCTCCGGGAACAGCTGGATTTCCTTCTGTTCGAACGTCGTAAGCTTCACCCGGTAGTTTTTCAGAATCGAGTCGGGCGTGTGTGCATATGAAACTCGGTCGGCAGAGCATTTTCGGCTTCCGGAGGAAGAAACCGAGCCAAGGGCTGGAAGATGGTTCGATATGTTACCTTCGACATCTTCCAGGTTGGAGCTCTCGGGTAACTCTTTATCATCAGAGTAGCCATTGTGTGTAACTTGATAACTCACGCCTCCTCCTTGAGCGGCCAGCGGAGGCAGCCTTGGTACGGACATCCTACTTTCTTCTTGCGAAAGGAATCCACAGTGCAGTCTGATGAGTTACAACCTAAGAATTTCAACACCATCAATGTAGAGCTCTTGAACATTCAAATCAGGTCTAACTTGCCAATTTAGTAGACTACAATTCTATTCATCAGTTTAGCAATTCATTCAACTGAATGTGTTCCAGTCTATTACTCATGATAATATCTTTCTGATCGTCAGTCCACCCTCTGCCTGTGGCTCGGATCGCCGAGGCGTGAAGCGTTACCCAAACGGAAATAATTGCCATGCATGAACGGCTTTCTGTTCAGGGCACACTTTTGTCTTCAGCAATCCTAAATTTAGTATAATAACCAATCATCAGTTAGTCATACATCCACACCGAATCACGCATACTTACAAACAGGTGACAATAACGCTATTCACAGTATACTGGACTAGACTGGCAAGTAGCAAATACACCTGAAGAACGATGACCACCCACAAAGACCATTGAATTACAGGCACCAACGCAAGCGCTCAACATTTTCATTATTAGTTAGCAACTTCTAGTGTTGGCGTCTAACTCACAAGACATCAACCGATAGTGCATCAAAACCAAGCTGTAACCAAGTCCGCCATCACAGTGTCTGAGACAGCAGCACATTCATGCAGAAGGGCTGTGTTCAACTCATGGTTACGACCCAAACTGAAGAAAATGTCTGCCCATACTTATAAGGTCACGCTGAAATACATGCTGGATTAATAATAAAATGTAACACAAATAAATATATGAAATTAAACACACATTTACACATAGTTTACATGTGCATATATCTACATAAATATATATATATATATATACACTATATATATTTGTATTTATGTTTATAAGCAGAATGAGTTACTTATGATATGCCTGTATGTATCTAGGCATTTATAGAGAGCCTTTCAAGTGCCTTGCAAAAGTGCTGATAACCTATACAAAAGACACATTTAGGCCCAAGAGAAAGTGAAGTTAACTGCATCATGTTTAGTGTATGGACCAAAGACAGAGAGAGAGACAGACAGACAGACAGAGACACAACCACAGACACAGATGTTAAAGCAGCTGTAACTCACTGGCCTGGTTAGAAGGTCTGAAAGGTCTGAGGTAACTGGGATAAACACTGGGCCCCATCTTTCAACGTTACATCTATATGCATAAGTGCAAGCAAAAGTGCTTGTGTGCATGCCTGTGTGTGCTTGTATGTGCCTGTGCTTGTGTGTGTGTGCCTGTGTGTGTTTGTGTGTGTGATAGTACAGACCTCAGAATAATCTGGCTGGATTATTCAGCAGTCTGTGGTTTGAGGCTTTGAGGAGAAATATCCCAACCAAGGCACTCTGCCCGTCTCTTACAACTGCAAGCCCTTGCAAACTCTGCAGCAATTAAATAGAAGCCAACTGCCTGACTAACAGCCTGAACAAATTTAAACAGGAGATTCAAAGCTGAACTGTGACCCTCAGTCCAGAAGAAGGGACATTCAGAATCACTGCCATATGGAAATCATGCAGCAGCGTCTCTCTTTAGTCTCAGGACAAAGCAAGTATTAGAATGAATAAGTTAAATGCAGAATCAGTGAGGACAATAAATTACTCAGATCCAAGCAAACAATGAATCCTGAGAATTAGTATCATGATCAAAACCTATCTTTTTATCACAACATTCATTTCAACAAAACTCCCTTAAAACAAAAAATCACTTACAAATATATTATACCAGAGACTCTTAATAACATGCCTTGTTAAAACACAAATTCTGATATAATTTGGAGAGGGTTGTGGATTCTAAACTTAGTTTATCTACAGAAAATCAGTTCACTATAACATGACCTCGACTTTCTGGTGTACTGCTTCACCGGACTCTCTGTTCACCTTTCCAAGGACATACAACGATAGTGTCCAACAGGCAGTGGTTTCTATCCATAGTAATTTATTTCAATGAAGGCAAATTCTTTGGTAATTTCAGTAACTCTGTTATCAAGCTGGCAAGCTGGCCAGATGGTAGGCTGATAAATTTTAATCTTCCAGTCACTACTATGATAATTGCAGCAACAGTTTGACTTGATAACACTCAATAATGTCTGGACTCCTGAGTTCGCATAAATTCAAATTCAAAGGCCCACTATATGATCGTCCATTCACTCGGCTTGGACTACATATTTAATTTTGTTCATAAACCAGTAAAACACCTAACTTAGTATGTACATACAAATGATGATTCAAGGTATAACTAAGTAACATTTCTCTCTGTTCAAGCTTAGTAATTTAATTATAATTTAATTAAAGTGAATATTTTATCTGATACATAAATGTTGAAAATGATGACCTGAACTGCTACAGCATAAGCAAGTTGAAAGCCTGGCCATGAATAAGCACACCAACAACGTATGCATATATGTATGAATGTTATTATATGGGCATTTTATCTTCATGGCCCTTAAAGCTTATGTTGTCACAGGCTTGCTCAGCATAACCATATGTCAAAGCATGAGTAGTGCTGAGCAAATGTGTATGAAGGATACACATACAGGTTAACACACAATTATGATTCTTTTTGGAAATTGATTGGTCATGGTGGCTGACTGATTTCAATTGATTGGTCATGGTGGCTGACTGATTTCAATTGATTGGTAATGGTGGCTGACTGCTACATTTCACCTAAGTGTTTTGGGCTCTTTCTCAGCAAGGCCAAAAAAGCTTATGACTTACAATTAAGACATTACAATTTAAAGAAAGGTTGTCAACTAGTAGGATTACTTTTGTCATGTTTGTGCTTCAGCCTGCTGATCCTTTAATGCTGTAATCTGAGGACAACAGCTGATAGAGGTTGATAAACAAATTCCAAAGAACTGTAACAAGAACAACCTAGATCGGTACAGAAACAGAGTATGCACCCATTGTGTCTATGCATGACAACAGAATGCATAAATGCATGACAACAGAATGCATATGTATGTCACCTTCCAAGTGTTTCATATTGGCAGGTGATCTCCAGCCATTTGAAATATGTGAATTCCCAGAAGGTCCTGTTGCACTATACGCCTTTCTGATCAGGTACTTCTCTCAAAACTTGCTCACGGGTACAGCATTCTACTTTTACATCAATCTAGGCTATTATTGTTACAGTTCTATACAAAATCATTGCACAAGTCTGCAAAAGCCAGCTAAAACAGACATGTTTAGACTTCAAGAACAAAAACACTTTTAAATTAGAACCAGTCTTCAAGAATATAATTAAACACTACATGTTGAGACTGATAACCCTAAGTAAGTAATAATAAGTTTATTTATTAATTCTTTTGCTTTCAACTACTTATTATGCACGAAAAAAATCAACAGAATGATTATGAGAAAACTTTGAATAGGAAATACAGCTAGACTGAAGAAAAGAACTTCTGATTACATTAATTTTGCATAGCTATTTTCAAAAATGTCACCTGACGATCTGAGTTTACCAAGAAACAATTTTCAACCCTACTGCAACCCTGTAATTGAACATTTTCACAGAACTCTTCAAGAAAACTTCTCAAAGATGCCGTTGACCGGACAACACAAGAATTGCTTCAACTTCTGGAAAAACACTGGCAGTCTCTATTTATATCAGACTGCTCCCTGCTTTGGCAGCCTGTTCCAGACTGAAGGACCTACCACGGCTGTGTTACCACGTTTTTTGCGCTGTAGAAGTACGGGACGTGGGAACAACCAGATCACACGGCGTCGCAGAGGGAATAGACCCGCGTCCTCACCCAATAACTGTTCCATTATCTGAGAGAAACTAGTCCAGTTTATCAAACTATGAACAAAAGTGCCGCCACCTGTTTTCACCGGAAAGGACGAGAACGTGCCATAAATGACAGATTAAGGACCGATCTATAAGACGCAAAATGCGCTGACCTCTCAATCAGAAAGACCCTCAAGTACAAACAACAGAATCGGCGAGACGTTCAATCTATTGGATTTGGTTAAGATCCGGTCATACCTTGTTAGTCAATTATCCCAATACAGAACGTCGTGTCGCTGATTTACAGAACGATCCCACAGGTAAAATTAATTTCTAAAAACCTCTTCATAATTAAAAACCCACAGCAAGACTTAAACTTAACAATTTAACCCCCGACTTCTTCCTTTGTTAGATCATGATTAATTAAACAAACATGGCGGCGACCGGAAATAACTACGTCATAACCACGCCCAATCGCGTTATTATTTTTAGCTCCTCTCCGAAACAAATGCATTGGATATAATTAGTTTCAACAACCGTTGAAATGTAAATGAAATTTTCAGAAAATCAGCACTGTATAAAGCAGCGTCAGGTAGACCAGCGCTATATCAAATCAACTAGTGAAAGTAGTCATGGGATGGTACAGGAGCGGAAGCAGGGTAGGACAGCTTGAAAAGTTTGGGTTTCCGCTGCGTTCCCATTGCTCTCAGCTTGAACACAACCCACCCTAACAGCTCCTTTCCCCTTTTTATCTCTGGTCTTCTGTCAACCGGACATGGTTTTTGACATGGCATATTTGAACAACTCCACTGACTTGACGCAGCGCTCATGAATAAGATGGTATCCTGCGCTTAGCTTTTAAGTATCACTTTCTCTCTGCCTGACTTTTCGATCTCGACCTGGAAAAGAACCTTTTTGTCTATCGATTTTGTTTTGACTAAGCGCCTGTGAATAAGCTGGTTCCCGCGACTTAGCTTTCGTTGGGCGCTGTAGAAATCTCGAGGTTACGATTACGCAAGTGTGTAAATCATTCGTTTATACCAAGCCAAACCGTAATTCATATCTCATCAAGTGCGATTATCCACTTTCCTTAGGCAACAGGTGCTTGCTTCCGATTTGCCAATATTAATATTCAAAGACGCCTGAGTAGAAATGTCAGCACATCGCCTATAGCCGACTAAAAATAGCTTGACAAACGAGGTCGGTCGGATGGACGAGCGGTAGTTATGCGACGCATAAACACAGCTCTGTTTGTGTTGCAGGAAATTTAATATTTCGTTCTCTCCAGGGCCTCAGTTACGAGGGAAACATCGAGCAGATATAATACCACGCTAGACATATAAGGTTCTCGATTCTCAGCGGAAATGTGGGTCGGGCTTGGTGTAGGATTAGAGTTTCACATATCAAAATGATCCTTTTTAGAGGACAACACAGTCAACTGAAATTTACGATATAAGTCTGATCTTTAAAAAATCGATATTGCTGGTTGTATGGTTGCACGTGCGCTCTGACTCACTGTGTTTTGGAAACGTTTTGGATACTATGTCGCGTCAAAAGACACATTAAAAACTGCCTCACAGAGATGGAAAACAGGGCCTGGGTCCACAATGACGCCCAAGATTACCTGGGATAGCTAGTGAAGTTATGCGCCTGTGAACAACCTGGTTCCCGCGACTTAGCTCTCGTTGGGCGCTGTCGAGTTTACTGTTACGATTACCCAGTACCCTCAAGTAGTTAGTACTGTGTGATGCCTTTAACATGGGCCATCTATATAATTAATGTATAAATGTTACGCCTGACTGCATCTGATTCATGTTGTGCCGTAACTGTGTCACTGCATAATAATTATAATTAGCTGCTAATAAGATCTATCTCCTCTCTACTTACTTAAGAATCACTGAGTTTATAACCCATCAACCATCTCCAAACCATGCTCATATTTCTATAACCTGGTTAAAAAAATTTTTGCTGCTTTTTATTAACGGTAGTAACACAACAAGCATGTTTATTTCAACAATATTCCAGCTAAAAGGTGGCATACCTTCTCTGGACATACTCACAAGTTGCCCACATCTCATACAGGACATTCGTGTTAGCAATTCAACAGCACAACTGTAAATACGCCCTAAACCAATGCAACAGTAGTGAGTCATCATCAGTTTGACATCAGCTTTTACGTAGCGATCGGGCAAACAATTGCTTTCCATCATCTTTCGTCGTTTGTCAAATCCTCCACTTTTGCTATGTTCAGTCCAAGTTTAGTTCAGTCTGACCAGTAATTCAGGCATGGACTTCATTTACTTCTCTTTCCTTCAAATCATGGCATCCTTTTCCTTGTGTTAGTCGATAATATTTACTTGTGTGGTAGTTTATTTTCACTATGTATGTTATCGTTGTTTATCTTGCATTCGAACATGCTTCAACTCTAGTTGGAAACCTGTTGGTTGGGCTTTGCGTGTGTGTGCGAGCTCGCCACTGGTGACTTCGTCATCTGAGCTATGTTTACTAATGGATGAATGTTCCGTCCTTAATGACATTTAACATCGTTAGCGCAGAGTGCCTCTTATGAGTTTATCTTGAAGAGGTGCTATACAAATTTCTGATTACAATTAAAACGTATGTGCACTTGTCAGATGCAAATACAGGCTACTTACTTGCTTACTTAGTTATATCAAACATATATTTGAGACAAGTCAAAACAACTAAATAAACATGAGTATTTACTTATTTTATTTGCATTCACTAAATGAGTAAGTAAATGTCAAGTATGAAGCCCTGCTCAAATCGAGCCGCAGCTATTCTTCTGACAAATAACTGAACCAAACACCAGAAACATGTACACAGATGCAGAGGCAGTCACAGGCAGACCAAAAAGAAACCCAGACAGACACAAAGGCACACAAATAAATGCTGTACGGCCTTGACCCTGCTCATTTCCAGTGAATTTATCAGGTGAAATCCTTCACCACAGCTGCCCATGTGAATGGGTGCCACTCCATGCTAGCTTGAGATTTAATTCTCTAAATATAGCCACTACAAGTATGCAAACCAGCATCCTCACGCCCAGAGGCTCCTTGACGTATGCTTTAACCAATGAGCTAACAAGGTGGAAATTCAGGCAAGATGAAACCAAAATACACAAACACAAGAATGATATAAAACCAAGAAGGAATAGACAAACACAATGAAACAAGAGTGAACAAAATGTAGACACAAATTAAGGAACTCCAATCTGCACCATGAAACATGAGAATTCTGCGCTCACAAACTTTACTTAAAAGCTGTTCTTCACATGATGTGCCTTTCTTACTCTTTGAACAAACTCTGCTAAGCATCTGAAATTCTTAAATGCTTTCAAATTACTGGTGATTAAGAAAGTCTGGATAAACTCTACATCTAAACTGTTAAAATGTTCTTTGCAAATGATTGTACAGCACAACAATGAACCCTGGAAAGAGTAAAGTAACGGCTTGTTTGTGAGCGCGGTATCAACAAGTGTCCAAAGCATAAGTTTTATTCAGAAGCAACCATTTCGATTAATCGTATCATAAACATTATTTAACTATAGCTTGTACATTTTTATTGTAAAAATGCTGCAATGGAATTTTAACTTACAGTCACGTTTAAAAATTGAACTTGCCTGATTTGAACAATCATGGCCATATTCATCAAACTTTTTTAACCAAATACATAACTCCAATATGTACAAAAGATTAATTTAGACAAATTTGTTCTGTTTAGCAATAAAATACAGCTTAAAAATTGTTTCTGTCAAACCTATCAGTACAAATACCATTCATCCCAGATCATAGAACCAATACTTCTTAATGAAAGATGCAACATTTCAAAGGGCCATTTCATTTGCCAAATCTCTCACCAAGACCACTAAAATCTGGGTGCCTACCAGCAAGCGTTTCTGTAATTAACCAGTGGAAAAATGTTTCACTGTGGTCTTTCCCCCAAGCCTAGCTAACACATTAGCAAAATTAGCTCACATAAACTTCTAAACATGACAGGCTTTCAAGCCTGAATACAGAATTTCATGTTACAAAGAAAGTTTTTTTACTTGCAGCCACTGTCTATATTACTCATGGTATTGCACTAATATCACCGCAGTATCACTGGGACTACTTTCACCAGTATTCCCAAAGGTGGTTTATAGAAAATCTCTTTGAATCAAAAACCAATAATCCTCTTGACCTTTGCAATTGGACTTCCACTCCACTCGGTGAACCTTCTTTGAAGATATCAGGGACTCCGGCCGTGAATAGGGAACTGTTTTCTTACACAACTCCAGAAAGAAGCAAAACGTTTCAGAGAAAACAAAGACAAGGCAAGTAGTCTTTGTACAGGATAAACATTTACAGCCAAGATTAAAAGCAACAAGTGAAATTCAGCACAATTTATCTTTAAAAAAACTGAATATTTTCTCACAAGAATGTGTTGATAGAAACATTCGTAATGACGGCACTAGGAAATCCTGGCCCAAGCAATAGTTGCAAGCAATAGTTTGACCCAAGCACTAGCAGGACATTTAACATGATATTTTAACTCACATAAAAAGTTAGCAATTGCTGGAACAGCAATAAAGTACTAACAATAATTTATTGCTTATTCAATAATGTCTATTTCTCTGTTGTTTTCATCATTTATTATTATCAACATTTTGTAATAAAAGGTCAAAGTTTGTCAGTAGTGCACAGAAGTATCCATGCAATTTTCTCAATGATAGTCAAACACGGCCCATTACTTACCTTATTATTTAGCATTAAAATTCTAGTAGATGTGATTACACCTAGACCATTATTTAAAAAAATAACTGAAGCCATTATTATTAGTACTGTTACTGGTTTTAGCTACATTCTTAACAATTTCCCAAAGGGTTTTATACTACTTCCACATCAACCTTTGATTTCCTTGAGTAAAGGAGCTAATAAATAAATATAAAAGACAAGCATAATATTAAAGAACTGATCTGAGACTAATTTGTTACACTGGTACCATCACTGAGCACGGAGACTTTTGAGTGGACAATTGGACCTCCAGACAAACTGGACGAACTGGAGCAGGTGGCAGCGGACAGCGGCTTTGACGACTGAGACCAGGTGGGCACCAGGTTAAGGCTCATGGGCCGAGCGATTGGAAGACCAGGCAGTTGCGAGATGAACGATGAGAGCAGTTCTGATGTTGCTGCAACTGGCTGTGAGTTGACCAGAATTGTTGGAATGTTCGTCCCATTGCAAGTTTGTTGCTCGAGCATCAAAGCGGCAACATCCAACTGGGAGGCACAAGAACTTCCAGAACTTGAGACATGACTGGGACTTGACTCGCTTTTGTCAAAGACTCCTGCAGAGTCTTGCAACTTCCTCGACTGAGTCTGACTCTCTTCGTTTACGGTAGCAGTTACTGGTTGAACAATCTTTCCTGTGACACCGGTAACATTAGCACTGCTCTTAAAGTCAAGGGATGGCAGTCGGCGAAGCATAACTCCGCCACGGTCCTGCTGCTTATTTCCCACACTGCCCAATGAAGCTGCAAAGTTACGTGGAGATCGCTTGATCTTAATAATCGTATTTAGACCAACATCAATAGGACTTCGCGTCACGCTTGGCCGAGGGTAAGAACTCTGTGTGCTGGCAGCACAGTTCAGTCCAAGCTTCTCTATTTTTTCAGTAAGACTCAGCCCATCGAGTGGAGTCTCAGAAGCACTTTTGCAGGACATTGTATAAAGTGATTCTGTTTGCGAACGCGTGCTTTCACACAAAGTTTCCGTGACAATGCTCTGGAAGCGCCTTGGAAAGCCGAGCTTGCTCCACCAGCTTGAAGACCCAGAACTCGACTGTGAGGCATCTTCTTCTGAACAGATTTCAAGACGGATTCCACGCTCTCCCAAGGTGTGTGCTAGACTGGCAGACATGCTGAATGTGCTTGTACATCGATCAGCTGAAGATGGAACCAGAGAAGGTGGATTCTTTGCAGAGGAGGAAGAGCAAACACTGTCAGATGAAACTGTCTGCAGAGAATTAGTAGCCGCACGTGCTGATGAAACGAATGCAGAAGTTGTAACAGCAGTTGCTGTTGTAACAGTAGTCGCTGTTGTGCTGCAACTATAAGAAAGCATTTCACGTTAGGACTATACACTACACAGAGTCACACAAACAGAAGACTACACACTACATAGGAAACAAAGAAAACAAGTGGGGCAGAATGAATGCTGCAATTCAGACCTTAACTCTTTTGTTATTGGCCAGTTAGGTTTCAGTGCTGAGATAAAAAGTTTACTTTTTGCCAACACTCTGATCATAAGTTTATTTATTTCAAAGTCATTATTATAAGGCAGCAAACATGCCATCGTATTACTCACATACAATATTATAATGGCTACAGTAAGATTCTAACACCAGAGGACTCGATTAAGTACTCTCACGGCACTAATCTAAATGATTTTTCTAAAAAGTTGATTGCAATCATTATTAAATAATTTAATTTTAATGCATTGGCAGGTTCAAGAAGTGCCATCCAGAAACTTTATTGCTGGGTTTTCCTTTTCTTTTTAAAAGAGCCAACAAACAGAAAAATTCTGTTTTTTTGTTAAGAGCCAACATTGACACAAACATACTGGTAATGCTACAACAAACCTAACTCCACACAAAATAATTTAAAACATCAGAATACATTTTTTATAGTAGGAAGAAATACTATCCATTTTCTCACACGAAACCAGCTGCAATATTAAATATTAATTAATTATTAATAGAGTAATATAGCAAGGTCATGCAATTGCACCATCTTGCAATCTGAGTTGGTTTAAGAAACACAAGACAAACTTACACTGATGTTACACATACGCTTCCGTAAAAATCGGATGGATGGGCCACTTTTGACATTGTGAACGTGTAAGTTGATAACGTCCTCTCAAGGCACTTGATAAAAGCTGGACTGAAATCATCTGCAACCAAAACAAAGCAATCAAATCAATTATAGATCAAGCACAAAGCAGAAAAAAATAAGGATGTGCGTGCATGACAACATCCAGATAAGGCAAGATAATCTAAGGCAAGATAAGGCAAGTTGTGGGGCATGGTAGCCAATTGGACAGAGCACTTGGCTTGTAATGCGGAGAGTACAGGTTCAAGCCTCCACTTAGACAGATACTGTGTAGGGACCTTGAGCAAGTCCTCCACTCAAAATTGCTTCATGCAACAGATTCAGATTTACTAACCTTGCACACGTAATAATAACTGCTTACCGGTATGTATATATATGCGTGTGTGTGTGTGTGCATGTATTTACGTAGCCATTTAACTTGGCACCTTTTAAGTACCTCACAAAAGCACTGCCTGTGTCAGCCCAAGTGGTGTTAAAGTGCATTAAGATCAAAAAGTTCATCAGTAAGCAAACTAGACTCAGACAACTTCAAGTCACCGCTGATGGGCTCCCACGCGTGCGCACACACGCACACACACACACAAAGCCTCATACTTGTTACACATTTCTATCAGAATTAGTCCTCAGAAGTGTGGCCTTGAGGTTAAAGGACCTTGTGGTGCCTGTCAAAAGCTGCCCACACACAAATAGTTAGAATTCATTTCAATCGTACATTTGACACACCATAGAAATAGAAAGTCTAATAAGTAGCCCTACAGTGAATTAGCTCTTTTCATAAAATCGTCTGCTTCAGACCAAATGACTATGAGCCAAACAATGCTTACCATCTTCTTCATAATCGCTTAGAGAGTAGGGATCCTCTTCAAAAACATCAAGACCCACTTCGCCCTTGATCTGAATGCCAGGACGAGGCTCCAGTATACCTCCGAGGTTGGGAGTGGCAAGGCACTGCCACTGGTGCAGGGTCAGTGAACCTGTACCACACAGACCAAAACATTTTCACAAAGAGGCTACTTTGCAAGGTTCTAGAAAGGTGTTTTACACATGTTCAGATATGTACACACAAACACAGACATACAAAGAAACTAGGATTTAACTGCAACCTGCACCGTAATGACCACAACATTTAAACATACGCACACTCTCACACACACACCTACACACACACAAGAAGCTAAAATTCACCTGCGACCTTGGGCAGCATAGCTAGGAATAACATGAACTGCTGCTGATTCATTCAAATAGTAAGCCACACACTGAAGGTCCTCACCAAATGCAATTCAAGCACTGTTAAATTTTCATTTTAGTAGTCCTACATGAATGTCCATTTACATTAAATTAAATTACAAATGCAACAACAGCTATTTAAGTATCTAAACCAGAAATGGAAAATGGGTCATAAAAACTGCTTGCAGGCATCCATGGATCAGTCTTCCAAACTAAATTCCTTAACAGAGGAGCTGTCTTTAATTAAAATCACTTTTGTTTGCAACCCATCTTTGGCACATTGATAACTGAAATTTCCAAGCACCAGATAAGTAGTTCATGAAGCTGTACAAACTGCAATTCTTGTCATTTCCTCATGTTGAAGCTGAATAACTCAAGTTTTAACTAGCATTATTTTTAAAAATGAAATTGAATCAAGAGTAAGTAGTAACACTCATAAAGTAACTTATTTATTACCTTCGATAGGTTTAACAATCTGTAGTTTCTCTGGGATGCGAAGTGATCGGGGCAGATTGTCCGAGCATAAACTTCCACTGCCGGTTGACATGTAGCTCTCTGGGCTGTGGCAGCGTCGAACTGAACCAGCTTCACTCTCCTCATCAAACCTAACACTATTGCAAAAATTCAGAACCCATGTTGGCAAACATCAAACCAACTTACTTGTTAAAATTCACCAATTAATTTTTTGAGGCATGTAAGAATTATATTTACCTCAACTTATCTTTCCTGGGGACTGACTTAATGAGATTGATAAAATGAGGTTATTTCAAACTGAAATTGAGGTAATTTGTGACTTCTGATCTCCTTGGTTTTGACTAGACCTGGCCAATGGATCGCGAGAAGAGACTGTGGCATCATTTTAGTGACCAGCATTTGATCCCTCGTGTTTTCCACGGCTCTTTGCCAAATGTCCGGACCTTGGTCTTATCACCAGGCTGTGTGCAGCCCAAATTTATGTTAATGGTGATAAAGAAACCTTCAGATTGGACAGACTGGATCAAAAACACATAATCAAATCAGGTAGATCAACTCCAAAGATGCAATGGATTCATAACCAACCTCATACTGTTACCACTTGCTGAGCCCCCTGGATCTTCGGTAAGACTCATGGTCGAAACGTCACTGTCTTCTGGTTTCTCTGGAATAGAAGAAGCCCGACAGGGAGGAGCTGAGGAGATCGCACGTGTCTTCTTGACTGCATTTGCCGTGCGCATCACTCGCAAACTGTGCAACCTTAAAACAATCAATAAAAAGCGTGTTACAAATTTTTTGTTTTTGAATAATTTATTTAAACAGTCATGTAGCACCTTATAGCTGCTCAAAAGTGCAGCAAACATCAGATAAAATCCAGAATGAATGCCCAGATCATGATGAAATTATGTGCATATGCAACAACGAAAAGGGATCATGTCACCTTTAGAAGTTAATAATGAAGTATCACCTTCTGCTTGTTAAACCATATTCCTATAACAATTTCTCTAATGTCCAGCTCAACATTTCTCTGTGGATCAACCCTGATCTCAAGAATCAAAAACCAAGTTTACAAATGACATACACAACATTTGCAAAACAACTTAACAGAACTAGTCAACATGACACGTCTATGGCACAGGGCCAAGTTGGCCGTAAGTTTCTGTATTATGTAATTTTTTTTATCAATTAGCTGGTCACATGCAGATTCTGCTCAATATTTTTCATTCGTTCGCCCTTCCAATATGACTTAGCATGCATTCTTAGAGTTATTTCTTTCTTTTGCCATCTTTTTTGAGTGTTTTGGATGGTGATCGGATGTACGTCATCGAAGTCTTGTGCACCGCCCGCAGACTCATCTGCACTGAGAGGATTCAGGTAACTTGCTGGACAGTATCAAGGAATTTCTGGAATTAAATTCCTTCCTCTGTCTACTCAGCTGAGTCCTTGATGTCAATCCTACCAACCCATTTCTGCAGCCTTAAACTTTTATAGGTTGCAGTCCAGTTTCATCAGACTGACTGGAGCCCCATTAACACTGATGATATGGAAGTCAGTGATATGGAAGTCATTATACAAGTTTAGCTTTGCTCATGTGAAGACTTCTAAAGCTGCATAAGGCATCGATGGATTACTGCTTCAAGTGAAACAATAGTAAAAAGCATAATCCTTTGGAAAAGTCCAGTTAAAGTCCAATTAGTCAGGCAAACCCGAAGCTGACAACATAACAAGACAGGACTTAAATAACAGGACATTAACTGTGACTGCTGACGGCTTACTTGCGTTCTTCGGGAGAGTAGCCATCGGGAAAGTCCACATTTTTCCGGATGCTGCTTTCAAGTTCAAGAGCAAGGGAGTCGCTCGAAATGTAGGGTGACATGTGAGTGTAATGGTAGCGGATGACGCCTGGTTTCTGCTTCTTCTGCAATGCTCGGATCTCCTCCTGAGCCTCTTGGAGCAATCCGTAACATTCACCATAACGCTCCTCCCAGTCCATTATCTAATGCAAGAATTTAGAAAATGCATTAGTTAACGCCACCATCTGCCATTTAATATTTTAACATTGCACCCAAAGATCCAAAACACACATCAGATTCTTGTTGCCAACTGTATCTGCTTTTTAAGATCGTCTTGCTTCTCTAGGTTTTCTTGCCTAGCACTGACAAGTGGCATCCTGCACCTATTTTATAAAATAACAATTGAATTTGTTCACACCTTTACAAGGATTCTGAATGCCGTCAATGCTAAATAAGTAGCACTTTAAAAAAATGGCTGAAAACCAGAAATGATAGAGCCAGGTGCTTAAATGCTTTTGCATTACTTGATGCATTACTGAATCAACAGAATTCCCTATGGTTACCCAACAGGTGTTGATGTAGTACTAAGTTAATTAAAGTCTCAAATACAATATACCAGTAAGCAAATACAAGTGAGAAAACCAGATACTAGAATAGCATATAACTTTTCATTGCCACACAAGCCAAGCTGACCTTCCTTATTGAAGCATAACCATTAAATGGACCTTTAGCATTAAATGAACTTCAACCAGGCAGGCTACTTAAGATGCACATTTAAGAGAGGCTATTTAAGAGTCGCTTTTACAGCACAGTTCACGAACACAACCATACAGACAGAAATTAAAGAATTGGTACAACAAATCAAAAGGCCAGCTTGAAAAAATTAACCACAAAAGAAACCAGAGAAAAGCAGAAATGAATCAAAACGAAGCTTTTCTAATTGTGAGGCAAAGTCTCTGACAGACTGCCATTTTTTAATGAGTTTCTCAGGTCATTCTCATCTGGCAACTCTTGTTCCCACATGAGAATGACCTCACACAATGCGGTATGCTCCTTCCCAACAGAATACCTATCTGCACTAACAGACAGACCTGGAACTGCACTGGATTTATGACTTGACTTTCGTGCATCATTGATCATTGCCTTTGTATTATGAAACAGAAGTCAACAGAGCAGAACGAATTAGACGATGTTGATTAAAACAGGAAAGTAAAACTCTGCCCCTGCTGTGTTCGGGTGGTGCCAGTCCAAAGCCTGGATAAAAGAAGAGGGGGATGCTAATCATCTTCACTATGACACAGCGTCGCTAAACAGAAACTACACACACACATGCACACAGAGGAAAGGATATAGAGTGAAATTACAAGTATTCTTCTCGCCAACAATCTCTCTTCTCTCAATGAATTACCTCTGACACAGTTGAACCTCACAATACAAAACATCCTACCTACAGTGCAAATTCTTGTATGCTTACCTCTTCAACAAGCTCTCTCTGTGTCTGTATTCCCATTGACACTTGTCTTTCCAGTTCAGCATTACCACTCGTTAACTTCAAAACAAACAATTCTGGATTACGAACACCTTCAATGCTATAGTATTTGGCAAAAAACACCGGTCAATGCTTTTCATTTGGTAGACCTAAATGCACCATATCTCTGATTCTACCTTTCCAATGCACAGACTACCAAGTGGAATCGTTAAGGAATCTTCTCCTGTGGTGAGCATTGTTGGCTGGTTCTGTCTAGATCAGAGAGCTCTGTATTTTATTCTCAAGGCAACTTGGTTGGTGACCGTTGTGCTCTTTTGCTTGGAGGTGCCACTTTGGGGCATCATAAATGATTGGTTAGAGTGCTCATCTTGTAAAGCGGAGAATACGGGTTCAAGCCTCCACTTAGACGGTTACTGCGTAGGGACCTTGAGCAAGTCCTCCACTCACAACTGTTTTGTGCTCCAGATTCAGATTTACTGACCTTGCAAAAATAATTTTTAAAAATAATAATAATGTGGAGTTCCGCAGGTGCTGCACTTCCGCACATCAAATGGAACTCATTAAGCCATTCAACCCACATCAGAAAGCATCTGAACATTTGCACATAACCTTCCAAGAACCTCTCAAAAGTGTAGGTGTTAGCACGCACATTACTTTCACACAATGCATCTGAACATTTGCACATAACCTTCTAAGAACCTCTCAAAAGTGTAGATGTTAGCACACACATTACTTTCAACTGCATAAACAGCCGCACTCTAGCGACTCTCACCTGATTGATTTTCTTGTCCAGATTTACGATCTGTGACAGGAGCTGCGTTATCTTTTCCTGCAAACTGACAGCCACTTCCGTTTTTGTGTAGAGTTCCTCCTGCAACGTCTGCACTCTCTCCGTGGTCTCTGTCAACTGGCGGACGCAGTCTTGAATGAGACCGGTCTCTCGTTCCTCGTAGTCATCGGTTTCGTTGGACAGCTGGGCGGTCTCCACCTTCAGCAGAATGTTTTCCTGCTCCAGCGACTTCACTTTCTTCTGTAACGCTGCCATGCTGACCACCGACGCATTGGCTGACGCATCCTTCCTGTCAAATTCAATTGTATCAAGCCCTTCTATCAAGTCAATCCTTTTAAGCCTTTCTGTCAAATCATTCACTGTTGAATCATTTAAAGTCTCTAAGTCAATGCGAATCATAAGCTTTTCTGTCAAGTACCGTATTTTCTGGATGCAGTGAGGCAAGAATGGCTATTTTTCTAAAATAAATACATTAGGGACACAGTTAAAGAAATCTCGTGGCTCTAATATCAGCAACTGCACTGGGCAAAATCACTTATATAATTCTTAGATATACTGTGACATGGTAAAAAAGTTATGTTCTAAACCTTTCTACACTTTTTAAATTAAAGATTTGCAACAATTGTTGTTTGATGCTTTCTTGATTGATATTTTGGGTGACACCATTATAGTATTATTAGTCTCACCCAATGGAATCAAAGATACTAAATATAGTAAGACGCTATAAATAGCACCGCATTTAAAACAAGTGCATTTAAAACAAGTAAGTTAATATAGCTCAGCTTGTATCGGTTTGTTTTAATTGAAATAGAGTTATAGTATTATTAATCTCACCCAATGGAATCAAAGATACTAAATATAGTAAGATGCTATAAATAGCACCGCATTTAAAACAAGTAAGTAAATATAGCTCAGTTTGTATCGGTTTGTTTTAATTGAAATAGAGTGCTTCATATAAATAATCTGACAATATTTGCTAAAGATGTCAAAGAATGTTGCCAAATTACTGTAAAAGGATTACTAAAGCAGCCTTACGTGGGAGATTCAGGCGACTCGCACTCGTGAACATAGGCCTGTAGTAGAGCATTCTTAACACAGACAATGTGCTTCAGTTCGATTATCTGCAAACATGAAAACCCAAACTCACAAAGTCTGCTACAACTGCAGTAAGTTTTTCAATCAAACTGGTACTACTTCTTAATAATTCACTTAATTACAACACAAATTTCAATACAAAGCAGTTTAGAATGTGGATCCCAAAGCTAGCTTTGTAGCATAACCTCGTTGTAGCATCATCTTATTATAATATGGCATCTGACATGGCTCCCAAATGTAGTATATTAAGGAAGTTCCAGTGTATTTGGTGTCTGCTCTTAACACTTCCAAAGCAAGTAAGGAGTTAGATTCTACAGACGAGCATACACTTGCTGGTGTGGCTATTTTCAACTTTCCAAACTCCATTTTTGACAACCCACCTTGTCATTTGCCTGCAGAAGCTGTTCCTCTAAAGTGTCAACTTTCGTTTGAAGATTGCTGTTGTCCGAAAGTAGCTTCTGCCCAATCCGGGCGGCCAGCTCCAGATCTCGTTCTTTCTGTCATGGATCAAATTATGAACACATTTTATGCTTCATACTAAACAGGAAATTCAAGAAAAACAGGTAAACAGGATGATGTAATAAATATATATATTTATGGTGTATAACAGCAGTAGAACAGTACCAGCATGCAAGTGCTCAATGGTAAGGCCTTTTCCAGTCTTCTCCTGCACTTTTAATTGGGTCTCATAAAAGCTCTTCATAAATTGCAATAAAAATGTTACTTATATTATGCTACATAATAAGAACGAAGGTCTTACCTCCTCGAGGAGATGAGTGACAGCGCCAATATCATCATATGTCTTTGTCATTTGGCTCAGACGATCACCAGACAAAACTGAAAATAATACAGGTGGATACATACATTTATGTACCACAAAGTGTCCTGCTGACAGATTGCCATCACCAGGTTTGTGCTCTTTCCTTTCATCTGTCTGTCCTGTTAGCCTGTTAGTTCATTCGTCCGTCTGTCTGCGTAGTAGACTAGTAGTGTGTCTGCATATAAGTCAGCTGACCTGCCCAGTTTCCTCTTCTTTCCAACTCTGTTACTATCTCCAACACCTCTGTCTGTATGTGTCTATTCATCTGAATGTCTGTCAGACTGTTTCTTTCTTACACACCACATAGAAAATAAAAGTTAAAATGAGCAACATATGTGCCTGTCTTTGCTGTACAGCCATTGACACTCAGCCTATAGCAGTAATAACTCTTTGCCAACCCGTCTTGCTCATAGCATATACAGTACACAGAATATAAGCTGTGAGCAACACAGTGACAGGCGTAGCTTTCTTGATCTGCAGCCTACTTTATAAATCCAGCCTCACTTTCATATCCCCATACGAATGCTTGTTCGCTTTACTTCAGTTCAACTGTGAGTCAGCCACAAACCTGCCTTATGTAACCCTATTTTAACTCTAGCCACAGCATGTAAACACAAACATTCAAATCTCAGCCAAGTTTTCCTCCGACTCTCTTCGCATCCAAACACTTCTAAATCAATCAATACACACACACACACACACACACATACACTCAAGAACACAACAGCTCCTGTCCTAATTTCTAATCAAACATCAAAGATAAAACCTGAAGACCTTTAATCAGAACACATATTCAGCAAAAGCCAAGCAAACTTGGGTTCAAAATATCGCCTGCTGCACCGTGCCTAACAATGACCTCGTAAAGAAGCGCTTAACATGTCTCAGTGATACCATAGCTCATGGCCAATAAGATTCAAATATTTTGGCTCCTTTGTTTGAAACAACTTTCTGCAGGAAGTAACAAATACTGTAAAAAATGCCAATATGGAGTCACTGACACATGACTTATAAACAGAAGATAAAACACACAGCAAACTCAGTAATTCTGTTACATGCCGAGTAATGACAGCTGGATGGCTCTTATAGTTAAATCATTCACAAAGAATTTTAAAAACACAAAACTGGGTTCAAAAAAGCAAAACTGCAAACACAATGAGAAAACTAGTCTTCCAAATCACAACAACACATTCAAAGTGAAATTGCAGAAGGCAGTTTGAAAAACATTTACCAAGCATGCAAGCCATGAGAAATGAAGGACCAGAGAAGAAGCAGAAAGTAGTTTTGAGTTTGGGCTTTTGTGGAACTAATATTAAGCGTTTGTGAATAAGCTGGTGCCCTGCACTTAGATTTTAAGTAGCGCCTTAGACATTTTGAGTTTACCACAATGATAAAATACTAATTTAAAATTCTCTGAATCCTTCAAGAATGGAAAGCAAAAGATTTTTAGTAAATTGGTAACTTTCTTTTTTAAAGGGTTCGACTTTTACTAATCCAACATTTGAATCTCCTAAGGCAGAGGTACACAGCCTCTTTCAGCCATGGGTCAAATTGCATTCTCTAATATCACTGGAGGGCTGCAACACAACCTTAAATGTTGTATACTGTAATATGTACATACAGCAGTGACTTGGTACATGAAGTAAACAATCATAAATTTTGTAATAAGCTACTCTTTGTATAGATTCATTATTATGGATGGATAATTGGATGCATGGAGGATGGACGCAGCATGTACGTATGGATGCATGCATGAATGCATTGATAGATGGATGTATGTATGCATGTATATTTGCACGAATGTATGGATGTATGGAAGGATGTATGTATGGAAGGACGTGTATGTGTGTATGGATGTATCAATGCCTTGATAGATGGATGTGTGTGTTTGTATGCATGTATGAATGTATGGATAAATGTATGGATAAATGTATGGATAAATGTATGGATAAATGTATGTATGTATGTAAGGATGGATGTTTCTATGTAGGTATGGATGGATGTATGGACGGATAGACATACGGATGGCTGGCGGGCTGTATGTATGAACAATGCGTCCTACCGTTATAAACAAAGAATTAGTAATAGATACGAAACCGACTAGAATCAATAGAGCACCGTGTCAGGTGATTACATGTAGCAAAACTGTTAGTAACTCAAGGAAATTCTGATTTTTTGTATAACTACTGGTCACGGGCCAGTTTCCTGTGTGGCTTGAAATGGCGCTGAGGGCCACATACAGCAAGTTTGGGGCCATGTGGCCCACAGGTTATGCATTGCCATCTTAAAGAAATGTTCAACTACAGTACATATTTTATTTACAAATGCAAAAATAACACCCAACGTCGGTCAGATTTCGTAGAATTTCACTAAAACTCATTTATGAAGAGGAAGTTTACAAAACATTTATTGTGATGCTTCTTGAGTTATGACCAAAGTTAAAACTCACCAAAATACTTCAGTGTTTCCTCGATTACCTCGGGTGAAAGGTCAAGGTCGGCATCTACAGGTAAACAAGGCGTCTGAATAATCCAGTCGGAGTTTTCATAACCGGCAAAGTTGGTCACAGCGTCAGCGCGCAGAACATATCGCGGCAGCTGTTCCTGAATTAACGACACAAGGTCTACCTCCGAGACCGCATCCTGGTCACTGTAGCAGATTTCTGCTCATGAAATCAAAATCATCGTCTTAATGTTCAACAGATTTCAATGTACATAACTACATCTGCAGCTGTATGCATGTATGCAAGCATGTATCAAAACATTTAATACAGCACCTTTTAAGTACCTCTCAAATATGCTGTAATGCTAGTCATTTCTGTACAGTCGGTGCCATAAATACCAATTTCAGTCAGGCAGAAGCCTTTGCTTTTGCTGTAGAAGCCTTTGCTTTTGCTGTAGCGTCAATGTACCCTACCCCTAGCACAATTAACCCTGCAAGATCAACAGGATTAGCCTATTCTAGACAACAGTACTCCATTGGAGGTTCATCGTCTGAAAATAGGGGGGAAACGGGGGGTCACTCAACTGTGAATAAATGCCGACAAAGGAGTGGGAGGGGCCCAAAGTAGGTTATTTTTTCCGGATGTCCTTTTTAGATGACCCTCTTGCTGCATGATTTCATGCTATTCACTATGACTTATTCATAGGATTCACAAAAAAAGAGGCTGCCAAAACAAACAAAACCTATAAAGAACAAAATGGAAACTATAAAAACAAAATGAGAACAAAAGAAATATACATGCAACAAGACAAAATCACTCATTGTCACAAACTCATAAAGACAACCTGAGAATGAATATGGACAAAAACAAGCAAAAAACTAATCAAAATACTGACAAAAACAATGGAAAAGAACCAGCAAAGTTTACAAACACATATCCCACGTGCAAGGCAAGTATTTCCTATCTGCGTCAATCACATAAATAAAGCGCAGTCAGCCGGCCAATGAGGCAAATGAGCCTGGAGTAGCGTACCTGTTATTGTTGCCCGTTCATTACGGTGGACTGGCGATGATATTCCTTCATAGATGTCAGCTTTACAATCACAGACTACTTGTTCTTCATCGGGAGAGGCCAGTTTGACTGAAATTACATGAAATTCATAGGTTAATGCCAGGAAAACATCCATACCTGTTTTCTGTGGTAACACCTATGACCTGTGTGGCTAATCCAAGATAAGTTACGTACTAAAATGAAAAATGGAAATCCTCAAACCAAGTCTTGATGGTGTTGTGGCTGACTGAAAATCCTTGGCATGGAAGAAAATTTCAGCATTTTACCCCATTTCTGGATTCAAATTATTATTAAGTGAAACTGAAATTTGCTGTTAAGAAACCACACATTGTGTTTCAGACTACAGGCTGCTATTGACAAAGGGATATAAGAAATGAAGATTTCAAATCAGACCAAACTCAATTACCGTTGTGCTAATTTACCTAATGAAGATAAAGCAAATGAGAAAAGTTAAGGTTATTCCCAGATCATGATGCCCCTCCAAGAATAACAACAATCTTAAGGCTGACTTGTAAACACAGTTTTAAAAACCAATACAACATAAGATAACCTTTATCCAAGAACAATGACAGAATAACAAACAACAACAGCAGAATGCACGTGTGATGTCTCTTGTCCTAAGTAAACCTCTCATTCAAATCTCTCACACTTCCTAAACTACTGCTAAAAAGTCTACAGAGACCAGCTTAAAAAGGACACTTTTACAAATAAACAGATGCATGCTCTAACATATTATACTAAAATTCACATAAACATATATAACATATATATAATATACATATTTATGTATAGCATATATATTCAATTATACTGAAATTCAGTCAGCTGGACATGTCATGCAGTTCATTACATGCAATCAGTTGAGTAACAGAATCCTGCAACGCAGCCTACAACAGCCCAGTTCAAAATGGCTCTGCACTCAACTACATTTAGGTGGATTTCCATGATTCAGGCAACTTCAAGAACTCCATGAGTCATAGATGCATGTTACAACATAAGAATCACAAACAGGATGCAAGACCAGAGTCAATTCTGCACACACAATTTTTCACTTAATGTAAACTACAGGCCAATGCTAAGAAAAACTCATTTATATTTAGGTACATTTTCAACTGAAGTATTGACTTGTACAAACCCATTTATAAGGATATAATACCTGTGAAGCAATGGGACATCAAACAAGATTTATTTATTGACCTGATTAGTAAGATTATTTAAATATGTTGCATCTTAAGCTCAGTGAATACAGTAACATAGGCATCCATGCAAAGGTCTTCAGTTCAAATCCAGGTGACAACTAAAGTGCCCTAGTGTAAGAAAGCTGTACCAACTAGTAATTCCGGCACCAGGTCTAAATGGCTATTACACCTAGAGCTGGAATGCATTTCCCTTCATTATAAATATTTTCATCTATAACGGTCCACTGGCCAAGTGCTGTATGACATTGCACAGACTACGTTGAAACTCAAAATCACATCTTACACATGACCCAGAGCCATGAACAGATAGCAAGGTCAAGCAATGTAATGTAACTATGTGACGCAAAAGTAAGGTGCAGGTAAAGCAACCATCCATTTATTACAGGTTAACAACAGCTATACTAGTCCTCAAGGGCATAGTTATTAGATTTTCAGCTTTTTCAAACACAGATCAGACAGCAAGTTTGGACAAGCACAAATGTTGACAAATGTGTAAAGCACATTACATAATGCAAGCACAAATGTTGACAAATGTGTAAAGCACATTACATAATGCAAGCACAAATGTTGACAAATGTGTAAAGCACATTACATAATGCAAGCACAAATGTTGACAAATGTGTAAAGCACATTACATAATGCACCTTTCACTGAGAATGCCTTATGAACTGTTGTTATTACATTACCTAAACATTACACATTTGGTCCATATAACTGAAGCACTTTGGTGCAAGTCAAGTCTTGTCCAGAACACAGATTACTGACCAGGCCAGTTTGCAGACCAATTTCAAGACTGATTTGTAAAAGAATTTCATGTATGTATTAAATGTCTGGCACTAGAGTATATCCACTATGACCCACAGCTAGACATATGTCATTACCACAACAGTTCATATCATAGTCTGCTTGTAAGCCACAGTGACTGCATGTTAACAGACAATAAGCATTTGGGCACATTTATAACTCTAACCAGACACTACTGCTTACACTGTATCTGTCCCTTTTCATTGTTAATTTTGCCACTAGCAATGTTATATTACCACAAGAGGTCATATTATAATCATATGGTATGGTATTATAGTCATACAAAATCAGTAGATTTTACTGCAGTAAACATACCTACAATGCTCACAGATCTGATGCAAGCACCCAAGATCTTTCCCCTGGCTTTCTAAATGTCTTGCAAATAAACAGCTAACTACTCAAAATTTACCTGGTAAGAATATAAACAATACACGTGACAAAAGCACTGGTCACCAATCATAATTTCAGACAAATTTATACAGCACCAAGACACACAGAGATGCCACAAAACTTAATGACGTTAAATGCCGAAAAAGCATTGCAAAGCCATCAGATCAGAGCAACAGTGTAGTTTAAAAACAAAATAATCATAAGAGAATCTCCTAGTTCTTTGCAGAAACAAGAAAGAACCACTTTCTACCTCACTCTAAGCTGAGGACTTCTGCGGTCCCATTATCAATTGATGGTCACTTCAAGACTGAAACCTCAGCCCACCACCAGCATGTATGGATGCACCTGGCTAATTGCACAACTCCTTTTAAGAATCTCATAAATGTGTTAATAATCCTTTGAAGACAAGTTGAAATAACAATAAAAGGCAGGCGACTGTAGGTAAACAGTAGTAAATCTTAATACGATAGTCAATACACGAGCGAAAATGCCACAGAGAACTTCTGCACATCTTCATTTACATTCAACAGCATAAACAAGACCCTGATGAAAATGCACACACAAAAATTTCCATTTTTGCATTCAGCTTCCCAGCTTAGGTAACATATAGCTTTGACTTCATTAGCCACTCTTTTTTGAGTTCTATATATGTCAGAACCATCATAAGTACTGTCCAATCATTTTTCACCTATATCAAATTATATGCAAGAAATGCTATAATAGCTTCCTGTTGGCAAAAGAATCAAAGTTATGATTCTACAGCACATGCAAGCCTCGACAGTTGGTAATGCCCACACACCTATGAAAGCAACACATACCAGCCTCAGGCCAGCAGAGTCAATGATTGCTGCAACCTGAAGTACATTCAGCCTTCTGATGAGTCAGACCAACCTACCAAAGCTATTTTCCATTTAAACAAACAAACTGCCTCTGTTGGCACAGTTCAACATACATTTTCAGCTTACCTGATGTGTCTGATTGTGACAGCCTAGTGGTTAATGTGCTAGATTGTCAAGCCATAGGTTAAGGGTTCAATTCCCAACAAGAACAGAACGATATTTTTAAGATTCTTTTCCACTAGTGCTCCTAGAAAACTTAACTATAAAATGAGCACACCTGCTGTACACTGTTGGTAAGGAGATCATGTGACAAACAAGAGAAATTACGTAAACCTGGAACTATTTTTCTACTAAGACACTCGACGAGGAGCTAACCTTTTGTATATCGTTAAACTGAACTACTTCTGTCCACAAATTTTCACTCTGTAAACAACCCTCTATCTTCCATAAGCAGTAATGGAATGCAGACTAGATTATACTTCTTGAGTGTCTATAATCCAACAATTTCAAGTTTGAGCCTGCTGAGCCAACTCCACTTAAAATCCCTGGGTAAGTTATTGGTGTACAGGTCCCTCTGTTGTCAATCAGCATACATTTGCAAGTTTTTAATATAATAAACTAACTAATTAATATTATAAAAATCTGCCATTGGTGTAAGGTAATGACTGTAAGTAGACTCAAATTCTTCAATCTTTAGACTAAAATCTCAGATTGTTTGATAACACCAGTCTCCCATCTTGTGCTTGCTATATGAATATCTATGACCTTTGCTAAATTTGTCCTATGCTTCATTATATTACTGCAGGGCCCACAGCAGTCTAACCCAAACTCAATTACTGCAACTCACTCTCTCCCTAAACATCAGTACCACAAATTAAACTGTCTTTGTCCCATCCAGAATTCTGCAGTTCATGCTGCTGGAAGAACCCCAATATATCACTACATCACCCCTCTCCACATATCTTTACAATGGTTAAAAATTTCACAATAAGCTAAATACAACACAATTTCACTCACCAACAACATCTATTCTCAGTGTAGGCAAGTATGTATGCAGCTGTACATTTTACATAATTTCCTCATAACCTCTCAAGAACTCTTTGACCACTTTTCAGCTTACAAATCCTCCCACTTTAAATTTGTGTAAAGAACTCTGCTCTAAAGGCAATACTTTTCAAAAGCCTTACCATCACTCATGCTCTCACTCCTTCATTTCTTCGTCACAGTTACTTCGAATAGTGGCAAAATACCGTCTGTGGAATCCGGTGCCTTTCCCGTCTTTGTGATTGACTGACCCAAACTAAACAATCTCTGTTTCAGCTGTTTTATCTTGATTCAAGAGCCGTGAAAACCCTCATTCTCCCGATTTAGTTTTTGAGCGCTGCAGAAAGACAGAAGTTAGTTATGTTTACGATTCTGATGAAAGAAAATGTAATAGTTCTAGAGTTCCCCTACCACCACAAGGGCATAGCTGAGCGCGTGTTCGACTTTCATCCGGCGCAGTAATTTTTCCTCGGCACTATACAGTAATATAACACACTTTACTAACCATTTAAACTATAAAAAACAAATCATCAACAACAAATTAGTTGTCCGGTATCGAGTCTAGCTGATTTTACAACGAGTAACAAATTTAATCGAAACTACTAAATAAAATCATCGATTGACCAAGAAATCCCATCCTTCACCTCAGAGTTTTACGGAACACCAGAGGAGCAAATAATGCAAATAATCTTCTGAATTTGTAAAGCGCTACTGTAAAGCTAATTGCAGGGCACCAGCTTATTCAGAAGCGCTGCTTCTGAGGGTTGTCCAAAGATGCCATGGGAAGAACAAAGGCGGGTTGCCAGAAGACCAGAGAGAAGGGGACAGAGCAGCTGTTACGGTGGGTTGTGTTTAGGATGAGAGAAATGGAAAGGCGGCGGATTGAATGGATCAGAGTAAGATATCTTGAAAAGGTACGACTTCAGTTTTGAATGGAATGTTTGAGGACTAAAAGATAGGAGGTTTGAGATAGATGATGGTAGGTGAACGACGGAATGGGCAGAGAAACGGAGAATTGGCGAAATTCAGGAGGGAGATCATTTTAAAACTGCTACAGTATTAACGACGGAATGGATTCAGTAGCTACCGAGATCAACTTCCAGTGTATCTAATTTATGACTCCCAACCACAGCGTTATTTCAACTTTCGAATACTTAAAAAAACAATGCTAACTTGAATTTTAGTTTTTCCTTTACTGTCAGCTGGTTTTCTAATGTCTTTAACGATTACAGCTGATGAGAACCATATAACAAAGTATGATTTCTGTTGTGACGGCCTATCAAATCCATGTTTTCGTGTAATTTCTATGTCATCGCTCTGGCTTTACTTTTTTTGCTCTGTCAGTTTATTAAACTTTCTATAAACGTGAAAACATTGAATTTATCCTGAAAATTATAATTATTTCACAATATCTTGCAAACTATTTATGGCGCCACAAAATTTTAGGCATTAAGTCACGTGCAAGTCTCACAGCCAATCAGTTTTAAGAGCGCATAATTTCAAGTTATTTTGTAAATTGGTAGAAAATTCGATGATCTAAATTTTGTCTAAAATTCGTATTCAGGTGTGTTTTGAAGTCTTGACACTATTTAAAAGAGGATTCATCTGTTAGAGTCTAAAGATAGGCGTTTAGGCAGTGCACTGAATTAACTTACAACAAAAGGTCTCACACATACTACACCACGGAAGCGCGATTGATACGGGGCAAACTTTAACAGGAATATTCGTGAAATATTAGTTTTAGATCTCAGCACGAGCGCGTGCATGTTCTTAGCACTGTCCTACTTAAAATTGACGCTTATGTATGCCTCCTTTGATTGGTCACTACTTTATAGTACCTAGCCACTGCATTTGTTGCTGGACAGTTGGTTCTAGCCAGTGCGTGTGCGTGCGGGCGTGTTTAGAATTGGTGATACCGAAAGATTGAACACGATTGGCCATCATTAACCTTTGATCTCCATTCAGTATAATCTGTTTCATTATATAATGCAATACATTGACATTCTTGAAAACCAAATATATATATATCTTGGTATGTAATGAACATTTTTGTGGTAATTTTTGAGAAATGGCTGCTTGTGGTCGCTCTACTTGTAAACAGCGTGGCCACCCTAGCTTGCGATGGAAAGTAGAGCGCTGTATGCTACTGGAAAAACTATCAAATACATAAGTAATTAATAAGTAAGTAACATAGTAACACAACGTTTTTCAAAATGCTTTTATTGGTGTTAATTATTTAAACAGTCAGCTAAGTTTCTGTGATGGTTTGTAGCAAATAAGCTTAACTTAAACAAAACTAACTATATACTGTTCTGTTCACATCGCAAATCTGCTTCTATGTCTAACCTTTATCTCAAAATTGATGGCAAGGAAATAGTTAGTGCAACATCATCCCAATTCCTTGCTGTGTATGTAGATCAGCACTTAACCTGGAGTGAGCACTTTGCACATATATCGAGAAAAATTGCAAAAAATATCAGCATTCTGTCAAATATCCGCCACTGTATACCTAAGCATACCTTACAAGGATTGTACTATTCATTAATATTTCCCTACTTGTCATACTGTAACCTAACCTGGGGCGGTCCAGTTACGCCTCACGTTTAAAGCCCTTGCAAGTCCTCCAGAAACGTGTACTGCGCACTGTTCATTTACTACCATGGTTTGCAAGTACTAAGTCCATATTTAATTCACACAACATATTACGCCTAGAGAACATCACCAGGTACCAAATTGGTTTATTCATGTACCGCTACCATCACCGATTATTACCTGTGACCTTTGATAACTTCTTCCGGCAAGGTACATCGATACACAGCCATAACACTAGGTCCTCCAGGCATTACCGTTACCATGGAGCTCGTATTAATGTAATGAAGTTCTTTATCAAATGTTCTGGCCCTAAATTATGAAATACTCTTCCACCTGACCTCACTCAAGTTCCTGGCCTTGGTCTCTTTAAGGCACACTTGAAACGCCACTTATTGTTCTCACAAATTTGAATTGTTTACATGATTTATCACTGTTTCACTTTGTACTGCACTGTTTGGGTTCATTTTGTATAAAATTAAACTTGACTTTGAATCAGTTTTGGGCTTACATGCCATATTGCATTAACCGCCTGTATGTCAATCATGTGAAAGGGTAATCCATATTATAGTGGGACATTTGCCCTTTGATGCACTTGTAATAGTTTCAGTGAAACTTGTAACTGTGTAGATTGTTGGTGATTCAATAAACAAATTCAATTCAAATTCGATGCATGTAAGAATGCTTGAGAAAAAAGTTCTCTCGAAATTCCTTTTTTCCAAATGAACTCCTGCAGATATGTTTAGAAATAAACCATGATTTGTAAAAAATTATCTTTAATTTGCATTTAGCATGCATCCACTTCGAATTTGATGTGATATAATACTTGGAAGCAAAATTTGATGCTCACAGATATTTTTTCTGGTGTTGTGCATGTTTTGGGAATCACTTCCTGATTAATTACTTATGTTTACCTAAGGAAGTCCCATATTCTAAACCTGAGTAATATCATGCTGGGCTGCACTACTGTGATTGGTTTTGGTAAACAAATTAAGTGCTCTTGACCTTATATGTTGTTTTTTGGTGTCACTAACTGAATATTCTTAATTCAGGTTCAAGATAAGATTGACCATGGAGACCGAGGAACTTCCTGTTGCACCAAGCAACGTTGCCACACCAAGCAACGTTGCCACACCCAAAGCTGGTTCTATTCTCAAAGAGAAGAAGAAAAAGTTGAAGGCTGTATTTCGAAAACGACATCATGGACTGGGAAATTTGTCAGTTCGAAACAGCACCCGTTAGTTGATTAGATGTATTTCTTTAAAAAACCTTGCCTTTCTTTGAAACATAGAGTTGGCTAATTGCAGATCTTTGCGGACATTCTAACCCTTCTCATTATCAGGTTTCCACGATATCTTCGGGAATTTCATTCAGAGAATTAAAATCTGCTGCATTGCATCTCTTTGTTGTTTGCTTAGGTTATTTATTTAAAATGTTTGATAGTGAATTTGTTGTTGTTCGTTACGTAAGGTGACTTGATTCTTTCAAATTGCTTTTGTTAGTCTTATCTGTGTAAGTTTGGTTGTTTCTTGGTTCATTTGTTTCTCCTTTATTGAAATATGTTTTGTGTTCTTTTGTTTCTCCTTTGTTCAAGTTTTTTGTGTGTTCTTTACATAAGCTGACGTCTGTGTTCTATATTTTGCTGGTTATTTTCTGTGTTCCAGTGTGTTCAGGGAGGGATGTAACAAATGTACACCTATCATATCGTAATCGTAAACTCGAAATTTCTAAAGCTCTACTTGAAAGGTAAAAGTCCTGCGTTTGTATTGTTTCTATTCCTTCTTCTCTAAGTGAACTCTGTTCCTTTTGAAGTCGACTCTGTTCTTTCTGCTAGTTGCTTATAATCTCTGTGTAAGTAATCTCTATTCTTTTTGTCTGCCAGTGAATTCTACGATCTTCAAGGCCTCATTAAAGATTAACAATCGGGCACTGGCACAGGCACTGGAGAAAAAGAAGAGCGAGTGTCGAGCAGCAGAGGCCATCATACTTCAACAGAAGGAGGAGATCCAGCTGTTGACAACTGAAGCAAACAAAGGAAAGATGATTGCTGAGGTAAATGAAACTTAAATCTCTGTAGGTAGGGAAGCTCATGTGAACTTTATTATGCAAACTCAAGATTAAATTCTTTTTTCTTTGTTTTCTTCTTGGCTCCACAAAACAAACATCAAATGTTCAGATTGCTTGTAATGCCTTTTGTGGCACTGGTGTGTGATGTACAAAGCGTTGTTTGGTGGCAGCTGTTGGCAATAATTGTTGAACTTAGTCTACAACTTGCATTTGTATAGAGAGCCTGTTTAAATACCATTGGTTTTAGATAGCTGATGAGTCTTGTGATGACTTGAATGTTGATGGCATCTAGCAGATGCTGATGGAAGGTGCTCGTGCGTGTTATGGTAACGTGTGAAAAACTGATTAGCAACAAGTAAAATACAGACACATCTTGGCTGTCATGTGTATGCCTTTATGTTTCTGGATCTTTGCTTAGTGCATTTTAATAAACCCTTGAAGATGCTGGAACATGGTTACCTAACAGATCAAAAAAGGTTCATCTTGAACAGAAAATATTCTACTCCAGAAACTTATTATAGCGCTGACTTTGGGAGTCATATCAAGAACGTCCTTATAACGAGGCTGTTATAATTTCTACTGCTGAATTAAATTTTGGATCCATGACCCGATCGCCTTGTATCAGAATCTGTGTAATATTGAAGCACACTATAATGAAACTCTGGTGTACTAGTAATGAAGGAAAACAAACTTGTGTTATTGTTTTACTGCTTTGTTGTTTTGCTGTTGGTTTATTTGTTGCCTATGTTATTATGTTAATGCCTTCCTTTACCTGGGTCTGAACTGTTGATTTATTTTCAGAAAACAAAGCATGCCATCCAGGAGCGTTTGCAAGCAGTTAGTAGTACGTTACAGTTGGCTGTTGATCAGTTGGTTGAGGCCATGGATGCCTGCACTGATGGCGAGTTTCGTAAGCTGAGTGGCCCTTTGTTGCCACCAGCAACCACCACATCAGTCTCGCCATCTGTTAACAAACAGATTGCACTGAAACCCGTAAGGTAAGCCAGTAGACTGTGACTTTCATACCTGCATACAGACATGCAGCAATATATGTTGGGAGAAATAGTGTTTCGTGGCCCAGCATATTCTCTCTTGCAAGAACTATTTGATTGCCTGTTATGATGTGCTCTTGGGTTCTTCACCATGCTTAAGAATTTAGCCAAGTTGGGGGAGCCAGATGACGGGAAAGTCCCGATTATTGGTAAGAGCAATTTTGGGACTTTTATAAAAGCCAGCCAGGATGAAAAAATTCAACCACTGAGATGCAAAGCTAGGTCGTTATGGTGAAAGGGGCAAGTGAAACTCGGCTTGAAGATTGTCAATGACCTTTAAGAGTTTTTTGAAGGAGTGATTGTACTGCTCGATAATAAAAAATGTCCTGCCCTTGGATTGCTGTGGATTGCCTTGGCTGGATGATCCTTTAAACTTGGAACTGCTATTCTAAGGAGTTTCTGTAGAGACGTTTAAAGAGTTCCGTTACCATTACTGCTTTTCTTTTTATGACATTACAATAGATGTTGTTTCGATTCCTTTGCAGTAATCTGGTTGTTCGTCCTGCTGCTGGGCCGTCTAGAGTTACAGTTTCAGCTGCAGCTGCAGCTTGCGATGATGACGAAGACCAGGATGTCATTGCCAGCATGGACCCAAGCAAGGAAACTCAAAGTGATGGCCCAAAGTTAACTGCTGTACCATGTTCAGATCTCAGCATAATAATGGAACAGTCTTATCTAGTTCCTAGTGAAAAAGATCTGACCTTTGATGAGCCAGGTAAGGGTTTTATGCCTGATATATGTATGTACGTATTAAGACACTTAACCCTTTGCCCACTACAATTTTTTAGCCCTCATTCAGGCATCGCCAGATTTTTTGGGTTTTTGATCCTTTCCACCCCTCAGATGTATAGACATCATATCTCATCAACCACTGAAGATAGAGCTGAAGTGTAAACATGAAATTTGCTTTAAATGAAATCTGAACAAAGATATATAGCACTTATTTGGTTGTTAAGCAGTTTTTTTCAAATTATTTTCTACTCTGTCAAATTTTAAAGGGTTTTCTTTTCATTCGTTTTATCAACTTTAATTTTTACTGGAGGCTGGCTGTCTTGCAAAACTTTTAAACTTTTTGACATTGTAAACTTTTATGTGCAGGTGTATTTTCTGAAGTTTATTTAAATTTTTAGAGTTTGGTTTTCGATGTACCAATTCACGGGATAGAAGGAACATGATCGTCTTTCAGCCATCTCTGGCTGATAGTCCAGCTCCAACAGCTCAAGAAAGTTCAAAGAAAGAATTCGTTGTCCAAGGGAGGACACGGAGTCGATCAAGGCAGTCGTTTGACCTTTCCACAGGAGAGGTGGATAAGCTTCAAGGCATGGAAAAAACAGGTATTCTTTAGCTGGACTTTACTGTTCTAGAGCACAGGGCGACTAGTTGTTCCTTCTTGCCAACTATGTTCATGCATTCAGAACATCATTAGAAAACCCTTTCGAGATATCTGTGTAGAAGCGCTCACAACCCGGCCCCGGTGAAAAAAGGCAATTTTCTGCAGTTTACTATAGAAGGTCAGGTACATTGAAGCTTCTAGTTGCTCTAAAAGTTTGAGTACGGTTGGCCCATCGCTTTGGGATAGTTTGTCTGGTAATGTGCAACAAGAGCTCCTTGGCTTTTGTTAATTTCTTTCTGTCAGTTGTTGAAAGCCATTCTATTAAAATGGTCATTTTGTGCTGTAATGTTGAGAGTGCCACTGAGCAGTTCTTTAGAAGTGGTGCAACAATGGAATCTAATACATTACGCAAAAGAAGCAGTCTTAAGACTTACTCTTGTCAGTTGTTGCTCCTCACGTTATCACCTCGGATCTAGATATTCTGATATACTACGATAAGTTCTGAGGTATCGTTATTACGAGGTGCAAAGCGATCGATGGAGTTGCTTTGTAGTTTTTGTGGAGCTATCTCTGAAACTTTAAGTGGAATTATTTTACTTGTGCTGTGCTTTGGTTTCAGATCCTGGCATTAGACGTTCAAGTTCACGGGACCGAAGAAATGCAATCATCTTTCATCCTTCATCAGCTGATAGTCCTGTTGAAGATACAATGCCAGCTGGAATATGTGGTAGAACCCTCCGAAGGTCAAGGAACGCATCTGGACGGTTTCCAGAGGGAGGTGCAGTCAAGATTGGCCGGTTCGAAGACAGTCAGGCTAGCGTCGAATCCATGAAGTTCAAAGAATCGGTTGCCTTGCCAGCTGAAGTTTCTCAGATTTCTGGAGGAGAAGAAGATGAAGAAAACCTTTATTTAGATGAAACGCTTGTTAATGAAACGGAATTACTCTCATCTGAGCTGGTTGGACAGCTGGGCCTTTTTGCTGAAAATAGCAAGGTCAGAGAAGGAAATTCTGCTGTGGATACTTCAATGGCGTTTATCGAGGAAACGATTTTAATACCGTATGAACAGAGTTCTTGTGTAATGGAAATGGAGTTATCACAATTGTCTGTTGGTGATGATAAACATTTACCTTCGAGGGAGGCTTCTGCAGGAGTCTTTAAACATGTTGAACAAGTCAGTGAAAGTTTGAATGAGAGTAAAATCCAACAAAAAATTTTGTTGCCAGACTTGTCTTTGGCTGAGGAGGCTGAAGGTTTAGTAAATAGGGGACAATTTGTCACCAGAGATAAAATTGCTAGAACCCCAATTAAAGTTGTAAAACGTTTTCATGAAGGAGAGGAAGGAAGTGCAGAGGAAAGCACAATGGTTCGTCACAGTAGTGACATATCTGAGATATCAGATCGGGAGTTAAATGAATCTGATTACAGACGCAGCAGGAGCTTATCACGCAGAGATATTCCCACATTTTTGCCAATTGAGAGCTTGAATACTACTGGCGCTACACCTGGAAAGTCTAAAGGAACAGTTCAAGCCCCCAAAGGGCAAACAAAAATCTCAAAATCCTTAAAAACCAATGGAAAAAGGACAGATGGTGCTGGACCATCAGAATTGAAAGAAACAAAGCGCAAAAATAATGCAGGGCTCATCAGCTGTCAGGACAGAGATGCTAAAAGTGATATCGTCCCTGCAGCCGGGCATTCAACGGAAAACACGCGGATGGCTCGAAGAGGGACTTTTGGAATTCCAAACAAAAGCATCCCGTTTCTTGAGGCGGACATTATGAAGGAAGATGATTCTGTTTTAATCAATGAAAGTTTTGAAAGCTGTCTGGGAACTGAAAATGATTTATTCATAAGTGTAGGCCAGCTTCCAAAAGATTTTAGTTTTGCAGCTGAAGGGAAAGATATTCGGTCCAGCCAGGTGGAGTTGCAGTTTGCAGAGAATCCAAGCAACGTGCCAAGTCAGAATCCAGGAACAGAGAAGAATGCAACAATTCTTATGGCAGAGGACATGGAACAGACTGGAGTCAATTTTGCTGCAATTTCCATAATTGATCCACCTACTGGTACCAAACAGTTTGCTAATGAGGAGACCAACAACGTTGGAGAGAGTGGCATGAATCATAAAGTCCAGATTGGCAATCGTTCTCCAGAGAAGCAACAGGGTGTTGTGGATGAATTAGCATTGGGTGAGGAAAGTTCCAAAGTTTTGTTGCCTGCAAGTTGTGTGGAGTCAGTCAAAGTGAAGATGTCTGGAAAGAGTCAAAAGGTTAATAACAAGGACTTGGTTCAGCAGGAGATGGCCAGCTCAAATAAGACAGAATCCGGAGACAGAAGTGCAGACGATGATGTTGAGCAAGTCACAGTTAAGCGCAGAAGAATGGCTCTTTCAGTGCTTAAACTGCCAGGAAGCGGTGTTGCTGCAGTAGGCAAATCAAGTGAGAAAGGCACCAAGGGTCAACTGGGCATTGCTGCTACGAAAACAGGGTCTGTCTTTGATAACCCAGTTCTAAACCTTGCGAACTGTAACCGTAACAAGGCTGAAGCTGAATCTGAGGGAGAGGAAAATCAGGAGCAGTCGATGGACGTTGAAATGAAAAAGAGATTTGCTGCTTACTTATCAAAGCCAGGAAATATTGTTTTCAATGCCGATCGTAAGGATACGGCTGGCAACGAAGTTCCCAAAAAGGCTCGATCAAAGTCTCGATCCATTTTGCCTCTTCAGCAGAAGCCACGATCGAAGGTTTCTGCAACTTCTGCAAAACCTGATGATGAAGGTACTTCGTCAGTTTGGGACTTTAAGGGGACTCCAAGATTTGCAGCAGCAAAGGAGAATGCTGATAGACTGCTCTCAGTTTATGACATCTCGCTGAACGATTCGGGTGTCATTCCGAAGCCAAAAGAGGAGACAGATCCAGTGCACCATCTGAAGAAGAGAACGAAGGCAATGAAAGAGTTTTCAAAAGACGACTCTTTCATCATTGACAAAAAACCTTTAGCTGGCAAGCGTAGAGTCCGACACGAGTCAGTCAGTGCAATCGACTGCATAACAACTTTTTACTCGGAGTCGGAGAACGTGCCCAAGAAAGCTTTGGAAAGTCCACATGGCATTTTGCTTGTTTTGGGAAATGGAAAGAGGAGAAAGCCGTCTGCGCGAAGTAAAACTGTCCGCTACGAGGTGGAAGATATGGGGCAACGTAAAGCAGACATTGACCAAGGCGAGACGGACAGTTTGCTGTCCGAGACCAGCAAGGACGCTGCTGTTAATCGCCCCACTTTAAAAAAGATCGACACCAAAACGGAATCTGACACAGTTTCTAAACCAAAACCTGCTGGAGCTGAGACTGCAGTTACTCTTGAAATCACTAAGGAGCCAAACACACAGCAGGCTGGGCAACTAAAAATAAATGATGATAAATTAGTCGATGATTTGATGAAAGATTATGCAGAGGAAGAAGCAAAAAGAATTTCTGAAAAAGATTTGGATATGGAGTTGGAGAAAAATGAAGTTGCTGGTGTTAGCAATTCGGTTAAAGATATAAAGAATCCTGAAAGTGAGAACTGCAAAGAAATTAGCCAAAGACATCGAAAGAATCTAGGAACTTTTCGAAAAAGTGACAATGCTGTTTCATTAAATGACAAAAATGCAGCTGGAAATGTAAAAGGTTCAGATGCTGGAAAAGGAAAAAAGAGTTCAAATAGTGCAAAAGCCAGAGGTGCTGTGAATCCCCGAAAAGAAATAACGAAAGATGGCACAAATTCAGTGAAAGACCTTAAGAATGCCAACTCCAAAGATGGCGCTAATTTCTCCCCGTTGCGCAGAGGTGGTGTGAGAAATAGCGACACTGCACCAAGCCAAGCTTTAAGCAACTTAGACAACAATCAGGGCACTGTATTGTCTGTAAACAAAGAAAAACGGCCTGTCAAGCGAGCATTGGAATCGGACAGGGCTGCAAAGTCTGATGCAGATTCAGCCTCTTTAACAGATTCAGCAACAAGATTCAAACAGAATGAATTGGAGCAGGCTGCCGGTGATCAGAAGCCTGCTTCTTTGCATGTGAGAAATGCAGAACAACAGAATGAAGCAGAGAGTCCAAGAGAAGTTGCAGTCCAACGGAGAGCACGCAAACGACGAGTTATTCGAAGCACGGATCTGTTCGAAGATGTAGACACTGAGAGTTTGCAAAGTCCAAAGTACAAGCAGTCGGCCTTAGCTGAAGAAGAACAGAATGCAATGATTCCCGGAGGCTCCACTAAAGCTCAGCTTAGGGCTGATGTAAGTATATATCTTAACCTCTTAGTTTTGTTGATAAAGTTCTTTCCAACTGCACCACGACTTTGAGATCGCTTATAAATCGACCAGCAGTTTGCTTTGGAAAGTATTGACATTTCGTTTCTGCTGTTTTACTTGTGTCATTTGCACCATATAGCCATGAACTCTCATTCTTAAACTGGTAAGGTTTTACATAAATTAAACTATTGATCACTATACCTGGGAGTTGCACCCTATGGTTTCACTTGAAATGACCATCGATTAAAGTCTTATGCGTTATGATAACTATATTACATCGTTTTTGTGACATTCAGGTGTTATCGAATCTTCCTGGTAATAAGTATCCTGTTCTATGTTGCTGTGTTGTTACAGTGCTACCTCGGGTACCAGTCAAGCACTGTGTTACAACTAGGTTGAGTTTATAACGAGTTTGGTGTTGAAAGCTGAATTAAATTTGGGATCCATGTTTGTGAACACCAGATCAAAATCGGGTACCATAGTCAGCAAGTTGGTCAGTGTCGCTAATGCGCTCTAAGTGTTCAGCCTTTTAAAAAGGTGCTCCATTATTCACTTTCTGCCATTGCTTTTTAGTATAACCACTGCGATCATACTGCATATATGATTTGTATGCTTGTAACTCATCGTGCACTAGTAACACCCAGCAGAGTAATTCCAGCTGTTACCCTATTTATGTTTTAAAATTGTGTGTCACAAAGAGGTTCCAGTGTACCATATGAATTTACTTGCATTGCATAGCATTTGTACTGTTTTGTTGATCCAAATTTTACCATTTGTTTTAAGCAGGTTCATCAAGTTGATGACTCCACTACAAGCCGTAGTCAGAGTGGTGGTGAGTTACCCAAACTGCCAGCTCCAGGAAATGCCCGCCGAGACCATAACAGCCTCAGGCTACGCAAAAATCCTAAGACGACCGTGACCAAAGCATCAGATCGTAACAGTGTCCCAGATGTGACAGAGCCAAGCAAAGCAGGCAATCCAGAGTTGGTTAACGAGCAATCTTTGGATATGGCTGTGAAGACAGCAGACACAAAGAAAACATTATCTGAGAAAGATTCGTCAGCTGTTGCGCCACGTCGGCGGCCTAATCTGTCAACAAAGAACGCAAAAGAAAAGACTAGTCAGCGGAACAGTAACTTGCCCAACGAAGAATGTGTTACTGCAAGCTCGGACAGTCTGCAGGCTGACAGCAGTTTGGCCGAAGCTCAGAAAGATCCTGATTTGCAAGAAGGTAGAAGCAATGAGAGTAAATCAAAGAAAAAGCACAGTATAATTCAGGATCGTCAGTCTTCCATATCAACTGCTTCTTGTGACACGAGGTGAGTAAAGGTATCAAAATTTTGGTAAAGTTTGGCCTGGGTAATCGAGTCCATTCTGAGTGGGTACTTGCCTACCCATCGCTCTGTCCAACAACCATCCAATGGGTCGCCTGTGAGTCATCATGCGGTTAGGCCTAATTCAAAGCAGTCACCCTACCCCTGAGGCCATGATATCTTTCAGTCCAACAATGCTTACAACAATGCACTAATTTCTATTAACTGCTAGAGACTAAAGAGGCTTGTAAAAAATTGAGCTTTTGCTTTAATTTTCAGGTATACACTTGTTGTTTTTGCTTCGATAGAGGGAGTATTGTTTTTAATTAAGTTATCTGATTGATGTCCTTCTTTTAAAGTAAATTTTTGTACTAGTGTGCTGTTTGAATTCAGTCATCAGAAGCTTTTCGGCTAATCTTATGACAATTCCTCTGTAAAATTTAAATGTATGACAATTCCTCTTTAAACGAAATTGAAATGAAAAGGTGATCTCAGCTGTAAATGTTAATGAATTTATTATTTTATGAAGCCATTTATGTTAAGAATGTAATGCCTGTTGTTTTCCAGGCACACGCAGACTTGTGCATTATCCAAACATCACTAAATAATTCATTGGATTAAATTAGATAAATAATTCATTAGATTAAATTAGATAAATAATTCATTAGATTAAATTAGATAAATAATTCATTTGATTAAATTAGATAAATAATTCATTGGATTAAATTAGATAAATAATTCATTAGATTAAATTAGATAAATAATTCATTAGATTAAATTAGATAAATAATTCATTAGATTAAATTAAATAAATAATTCATTAGATTAAATTAGATAAATAATTCATTAGATTAAATTATATAAATAATTCATTAGATTAAATTAAATAAATAATTCATTAGATTAAATTAGATAAATAATTCATTAGATTAGATTAGATAAATAATTCATTAAATAAAAATATTAATTAGATCATGACAGCAAACATAGCCACCTGTTGTTTGCTGGTCTCATTTTGTTTGTTAGTCCATTTGCTAACGGTGAAAGTGCAGAACCCAAGTGTCTTGCATTTGCAGTTTACGTGCAGAAATGGCGGACAGGCGGACTCGAAGGGCTGCAGCACAAGCAGTCAGCTACAAAGAACCATCACTTGGGAAGTAAGTATCGACAAATAAAGGAATATTATTAACAAGTAATGAAATTAATAATTACAACAATACTTTCAGAATTAAATTTAATAAAAAGTAATGACAAAACAATAGTAATAATGTTATCTGTTGTAAATTGATAAAGAGTTAATATTGATAATTTTAAAATGACAAAAATAAGTATTAGAATTGATGATATTTTTAGGAATAAATGCTAATGCAGTCAAATCCCAAGTAAGCATGGATATACATGTGTATCTGTGCATGTCTGTCCATGTCACCGTAAGTGTTTCTGCAAAGTGTCTGGTATGTAATCCAGTGGCCTTTGAGCAGCAGTTGACTTTATTTTAGGAAATTGCGTCGTGGCGATCCACACACAAGTACGATATACAGTGGAGCAGACCAAGAACTTGTGAAACATCATGGTATGTCACTTTGTACTGTATTTACCTTTATGGAAGTTTATGGCATCTGAAGTTCTCCTTATCAAACGCTTATCAGACTAACTTAAATTTTTTAAGGGGTCATCGACAAAGGATGTTCACAAAGAGGAGGAGGAAAGGGTCATCAAGATGTGGAAGAGGGGAGAGGCTATGCCAAATGCAGACATCTCATTTGGTACCTAAACTTATTTCTGTACAGCCTGTGCCATAAACACCAACTTCAGACAGACAGCAGGCAGCCTGTACTGCATTAAATCTAATTAGAGTCCCTTTGCTGGACATGGCAGTATCGAAGTACCCCACCCCTTTGCACAATTATCTCTAGACGATCAATAGAGTTTGCCTAATCTAGGCCTTAGTACTCCGCTGGAGTGTGGATGTCTGCAAAGGGGATGGGAAGCGTATTGCCAATGTGGACAAGGAGAGGTCTTTTCCGTGGATGTTCTTTATTGACAACCCCAAATGACTGCTGCATAGAAAGCCATGCCCTAGAAAAGAGATAACCGGTTTTTTTAAATTTATGAACAGGGTCGGAAAGGTCATCGGATGCAAAACTGTCGCGTAAAGTTCTCTCGACTGTTGAGAATATATCGATAGAGGCAGAATGAGGATGAAAGGGTGGTAAGAGATCCAGAGGCCGGTGGATTAACATCACTTCCCAACACAGCAGCCAGTTCGAAACTACACAGCAGAGACAGGGATTGAAGCAAGAACAGTAGATGCAAAAATCTAGACTGACTACTGGTTTTAAGTTGATGGTTTGGAAGATGTGTTTCTGAGTTTATTTGTACTGTTTCCATTATTATGAATTGGCAACATGTTCATTTCTCTTGGAAGATAGCTGCTTTTAAAGATTTAAATCTGTGTTTCGTTATGCCAAAACTTCCAAATAACATGCTTCATTATCAAACGAATTCTGACAACGCAGCTGGGGACATGGATCACAAATGTATTCAGCTTGAAAACATGACTTTTTGATGAAAGCCCAGGCTATGAAGGTCGTGAAACTAATAAGATGCTAAGACACAACCTTATTATTATGTGAGATTTGAAATGGCTCCTAAAGGTCACATTATCAAATAGTTCCTACATACCAGTAACAACATAGCCATATTTTAGCATGTTTGTGAGGTTCTTCAAAGGTGCTATATAAATGGCCACATATATCACTGGGCTAGTGATTACAAAGGCAATGCTTTAATTGGGCATTTGTGAATGTTAACATCTTTTTGCCAACCGAATTTGCTTAAGAAGTTAATTTCAGGCGTCCTCTGTAACTTTTCTGTTCACTGTAATTTATTTTTGATGAATGTTGAAAATTGGACCAGTAGGAATTTCTTATTGCAGACTACCACAGATGTAGTTAGTTGTGCTTCAGTTTGAAAAAGTGAGTTTTGCATTCTGTGGCATTCATTTTTAACATGTCTGTTTTTTGTCTGTAAAGGCTTTCCACAAACTTAACATCAGATTTAGTACTAGCTATTCTTTACATCAAGATATTAACTGTTGAAGTTCATGGGTGCTATTTTCTTTAGTCAGATTTACACACAAACATTTTATCAAAGGGTCATAAGTGCGCTTAGTATGCAAATGGAAAGAAAACAAATATCAGTCGACATGTGTTTATTGCTTATGTGGCAAGAATTCAAATACTACAGATAACAGTAGGGTTTCAACAACACTTTATAAGTAGCTAGTCGAAACCTTTTAAGCAGTTTTAAAATTTGTTTCCATCTTGCAAAATTTATCAGCTTAACATCGAGATAATTATTGGATCAAAAGTGGAACACACTCCGATAGATATACTGACAAGGCATTGGCCCAGGAATCCTGATGCTCTTTTAAGTTGGAAGCAAGGCTAGTGCACTGGAAGCAAGCATATTTATGTTTTGTATTAACTGTCCAGTGTTTTGAAATATTATCATAAGTCAAATAACTAAGTTCTGTAATTAATTTAAATGTTACGGGTAGCTTTGATGAAATGATGTTAAGGTACATTGTTTATTACTCCAAAGAATGTACTTTCACTAGCATAAATTAAGACATCATTATTAATATTTTTACCCGGGTAAGAATCATCTCAAGGGCAAAATTACTGTCAAGAGCAATTTAGTTTCATGGCCCTTACTGTACAGTCAGTCTGCTTGACAGAACATCGTAGTTTTTGTGAGCTTACTGTAGTTGTAGAAGCTTACTGTAAGCTTACTAGTTCTGCCAGAGGAACATGCACATAGCCAAGGTCAGATCCAATCTTTCAAACCACTTATAATTGGAGCATCGGGTGCGTGTACGAGAGCAGTCAGAGTAACTGCAAAAAGCATTGGAATTGGTAGCACGCTGTATATTGTCATTAGGCTTACTTCAGTTAGTTTCACACCCCTAAACTAGGTTAGCAGCTTACAAGTCAATACAACATTTGAAGTAAATACCCTCTTAAAAACTCTGGTTACGACCTGTGATGGTCATGTTATGTTAACTATTGTCGACATCACTTCAAAACAATGGTTACGTGAAACCTCAGTGGCTTACATAGATTTTCTAATGTAAACTTTCCTCATCTAAGCAGATTTTGCCTAAAACTAGATAGAAGCACATTTTTTCAAAGGTTAACTTAACCTTTATTAATTGCTCTACAAATTCCTATAGTATTCAACACCTACTTTGCGTGTGTAACCTATAAAAAAGGCAGTATTGGCTAACAATCTTCTGCAAAGTTGCAAATCTTCAACAAAAACATCTACGATGTACTATTTTTGTCATGCTTACAATACAAAATATTAATTATGTACAAAATATTATCAGCGGTAAGCAAGCTGGCAGTTAAAAACTAGCTGTATACCTGCTCAATTATCATTTAACACATGCAGGTCAGTTAACACAAAAGCTACACAGAAACTACTGTTCGCTTGATGCCACAATAAAGCAAATTAACATGTACACTGCTGTAATAGGGAAGGCACTAAAGTAACAATATCCATATCGTTATGCAAGTTACATCTGAATATCAGATCTTTTGGCTGAACTGTTGATATCATGAGCCTGACAACCTTTTGTGAGTTTATGGCTTGAAAACAGATCTCAAGTGATACACTGGGATCAAACTCAGGATGCTGTACCAAAAGACTACTGCTGCGTTAACCACTCAACCTTTACACATCCAGCAGTAAACAGAAAGACAAAGGTACCTGACTGAAAAGCAGTTAAACACAGACCCAACGAAGCACAGACATCAAATGCAATAGATTGTCTCTCAAGTGTTCACATAATTTCAGGTGCGTTTCTACATTCTCTCACAAGCTCCTTCCTACTGCAAAGTAATGTCTAGGTTCAGTTCAGCTGCAAACGTTGAAAGCAGGTCAACTAAGACCGTCAAAGCAACTACCAATTACGCTTCTACAGTACTGTGTTACATAAATAATCTAAGCAAAGCAAGAAATAAGCATAACATAATTCGTACAATAATTATTTTAACAAGTTTCATTGTCAACTGCCAGTGCGAGATCTTTATCTTCCAAGATTTACTGACCAACCACGAGTTGGAACAAACTGCATGTTTTCCTTGATAATTCCAAAATTTCGTTAACCTAACAGTAATAGCACTACTGTTAAAATGCTGCAACAACATCAAAAACTTCTAAATATGTGCAAAATAAATTTAAAGTATCAAAACCAACAACCCAGAATATCGGCAAATGTGACGTGCCAAAAAGCAACGGTCAACAATCTCAAGTAGCAAATAAGATTTCAAGCAAATACCACGGCCGTTTCAGATCTCTTTTCTCAAAGTCGGCGGAAAGTCAACATAATAAAAGAAAAACAAGTTCAAGGAGAGCAAAACAACACAGCCATCTGTTGTTAAACTTGTGCTTGCAAAGGCATTCATGTAATTACATAATATAATTATAGATACATGTACAGCTTCTATAGAAGTAATGTGATACCTAATTAATATAGCACCTCTTTAATTTATCTGATCACCACGCCCTCAGTTTGTCTTTCAATGAAGATGCAGTCACTTGAGCAAACCAATTGGTATAAAACTTTAGGGGCTTTGTTTCCCTAGCCTTGGCATGCGAAGGTGGGCAGGCAGTCCTCTCCCTCACCATCTGACCTTCCCACCGTGTCGTCAATGCAGTCAAAACCTCGTTTAGACCACGTGACAGACCAATGAAATATTCTAGACGAGACCCTTCAATCTGACTTGTGCAACTGATGAGAAAAGAAGGGCAAAATTAATGGAAACATGAAGCAGAAAGCCATTACCAATGGATGCATTTCCAAACTCAAGGGGAGCATAGGTTGGAGGGTATTACAAAGATGGGGCAAAATAGAAGCAAAATGTGGACTGAAGGGTTGAATATTTGTGTACAAATATCATAAATAGTTCCTGATTTGCACAGACCGACCAAAAGAAGGATCATTTCTCTTCTTTGTGCTTCTAAATAAATTAAATTAATGATCAGATGTTATTAAACCACGTTAAGTTAAGCTGTAGTCTGGAACATTATAACTTATGCTGATTATTTTACAGCCCTTTTTCATAAACAACATTAAATGTGAAGTTCCCTTTAATGTTTCTGAACAATACGAGTAACAATCGGATGTTAGCAAGCAAAAATGTTTTGAACATCAGTGCGCTATTACATAAAATCATTCATTCTTTCCCAGCTTGTGGAGAGTTAGATTAGCATTTGCTTGGAGTTTTTGTTGCCTACTGTGACAAGGCTGAAGACAGCAATGACACTGATTTAACACCAAGTGTCGAGACTTAAGGCAGTGTTTAAATTTGAAGGTAAGAGCAAAAAATGCCTAGGAGTCATGCTCTCTGCAATCTGCTGAAACAAGATTCAGCTCCGATATGGGTACCTACATTAATAAAATCATTCTGATTTATTGTCAAATGAACAAATCCGAACAAACTCTGATAGAAATTTCTGAAACACACTGCAACACGATAAGGAAATAGTGTTGTTCAATTATCAAGAATATGATTCAGTTGCCTAGTAGACGTCAGACCCGTCCTGCCATCGCGGAGACGTTGCACGGCTTGATCCTTTCATTTTTGTACGAACAACTTTTAGCATGATCAGCTTTCGAGAAGCAGCTTTGTCGGCCAACGCCACAATCGTCTTCTTGTTGTTGCTCAGCAAGACCTTGAAGACGTCCATTCCAGCATCGATGGCTGCCACCTGGAGTCCATCTTCTGCGCGCCACAGGCGAATCGTGCAGTCGCGTGACCCAGACACTATTAGCTCGTTGTCATTTGAAATTGTACAGCACCACACCTAGGAAAATCAAAACATGAGTATGGTCACGAGTAAAAACAGCCAAACAGAGTTTTTGCTATTGTTTTTTTCTCCCAAAGAATGAAATCAGAAAGCATGGACAGTGTGTGCAGTGAAGAATCTGGCTCCGCAATGAAAACATGTCTAGATCCCAAAATGTGCTCCATATGTTTTTGTATGCTTAGCAGCTGGACTTCGTAACAATATTTTACTAAAAATTAAGGGTAAACAGTAATAATAAACATTCTTCATGCCAGAAATTGACAAGTAATAGCCATTCCAGATGCTTTACCTCTTCTCCAATAAGTTTTCAACCCGAGGGATCATACTCGTATGTACCTCAATAAAAAATATTATTATTAATAATAAGTAATAAAAATCACTAACAAATGATAATTAATAAAAGTTATTATTAAATATGAATATTATTATTATAAAGTCAGTCAGCATAACTAACTTCGTCTGAGTGACCGGTAAATGTGTGCACCAGTTTCTCCATATCCACGTTCCACAGCTTGACTGTCCGATCAGCCGAAGCGGAAACAAGAAACACTCCATCTTTGGACACAACAACATCCTTGACCTCACCGCGGTGTGCTGGCTGCGAGTAGGCCTCCCTCCGACTCAAGGTACTGGCAGGCGGTGTTACCAGCTGCCGTAGCTCCCTGCCGGTCCGGATGCTCCAGATGATGAGTTCACCGCTTCTCGTTCCCGTCACTGCCTCATGGTGGTCCAGGATCGCCGTAACCTCAACCTGTGCATCTAAAGCCATCACTTTCGGACTTACAGCGGCATTGGTGCTTGATGAAAGGTCAAAGGTTATGAAGTTGGCCTTGTGATCATGTGAGTTCTGGAAGCCGGCAATGACGTAACGATTATCCTTGGAGAGATTCAAGTAGCTGATGTAGTCGGCGAATCCAACGCTGGCGTCGCAGGTGATCTGGCGCATCTGTTCGTTACCCAGAATGTCCCAGACAATGACGACCGTGTTTTTGCCATACTTGTCTGTTCGGCCGAGAAGTATTCGTTCACCGTCATTCATCATGCAGCTGGCCGTGCAGAGTTCGTTGCGTCGCATGTCCAGCGGATGGCCGCTCTCAAAGTCCCAGATCTGAGCAGAACAACCGAGCAAAACAAGTCGGATAAGCACACAGGTAAGCAGAAAGTCAACAGGTGAAAACACACAGTAGGAGGAATAGATAGATAGACAGATGATGTATGGTTGGATTTTGTGAGTGGATTATGAAAATATTGTGATAGATTAAATAGGTGTAAGCTTATGAAAATACTCAAGAAGATCGAAGCAGACTAGCGTGATAGGCGATTGATAAGAAACCTGTATATGGAACAGTCAGCGGAAATGGTAGTCCATGAGGTGAATTCAGAATCTGGAAGAACAGGTAGAGAAGTCGGAAAGTCCGCCCACTATCACCTTTACTGTTCAACATCTTCATTCAGACGTTGTTCACAGAGGAACTGGAGAATGCAGATGACGGAGTCAAAGCTGGAGAAATTCTTGTGATTGATATTTGCAGGTAAAATTTATGGATGGATAACTGGATAGGTGAATGCATGCATGAATGAATGAATGAATGAATGAATAAAAACTTAAGGAAAGCCGTTCGATAAACACAGAGATATGCAAAAAGACAACAGATGAAAGGGTAGATAGGGATGAATAGCTGGATGCACAAACGAATGAAAGGATACCATAGAATACAACTGCAGTTTGTTAATGTCCTCTCACAACGATTCAGAATTGTACATGTACGAATTAATGGACAGATGAATGCAAGATGTATGAGTGAGTTGGACAGAGGGATATGACCCACAGATCACTGGGTGGGTGATTGGCTGGGTGGCTGGCTTGGGCAGACAGACTGGATGGATAGACGGATAAATATGGATAGAGGATGGATGGATGAAAAATACGGATGGAAGAATGGATAAATGTGGATGGATAAATGTGGATGGATAAATATGGATGGGTGGATGGATGAATGGATACTGACGAATGAATGGTTGGGTAAGGACGACTGGATGGATGAATGAATGAGGCCTAAACTTCATAATCTTTAATATCAAGTAGAGTCAGCTTCATCATCCTGCTAATGCTACCTGAAGTTTACGATGGTGCAGCCTGTTCTTAGCCGCTGGATCGGTTGGGCTGATCTGTTCCATTTCTGCCACCTGACCCACAAGGAGTGTGTCACCATTGGCAAGGTGAAGGTCAGTTGAGCTGAAGTCCTCGCCTTTCATCACACGCACCAAGTCTCCCGTCTGAAACCATTTTCAGATGCACATAAACATTGACCAATCTGCAACCTAATGTTAACTAATGCTAACCTAATGTTAACTAATGCTTACCTAATGTTAACTAATGCTTACCTAATGTTAACTAATGCTGACCCAATGCTAACCTGATGTTAACTAATGCTAACCTAATGTTAACTAATGCTAACCTAATGTTTACTAATGCTTACCTAATGTTAACTAGTGAAATGTTAATGCTCAAAGATTTACACCGCAAGCCATAAGATGTGATTTAAATGGAAGAATCTACAGTAATGTTAAGTTTATTTCAAACTTCTCAACATTCTCATGTTAAGTTTATTTTGAATTATCTGACTGCTATCTAACAGGACATGATCGTTCTAGGTTCTTAATCTGTCCAATACTAAACCAGACCAAACAGTTTTGGTTTAGAGCCTTTGGCGGATATACACATGATGGCAACAGAAATTTACAAGTCATTAGGCAATCTATATAATTTTTGAATAATTAATAAGACAATAGCTCAGTGGTCATTGTCAGGCTCAGCAGAGCAGTCACATGTGATGACAATCTTTTTCAGTTGTCATGGTAACAGTCAAAGAAGACCGTGACCCCATTCCCACATTTAGAAATACTGTACAGCATAATGTTTTATAAGTAATTTTTAATTCTAACTGATTCAATAGAAACAGTTCGTTGGTTAATTAATCTTTAAATTCATTCAGCTTATATCGGTAAAGCATATAAGCTAGTCAAAGGTAAAGCATTACAGAGCTAAGTGGTCCAGAGACAAATATGTTTAAGAAAGGAAACAAGTCTGCCTTACCTTCAAATCCCAGACTTGTGGAGGCCCAAAGATGGATCCAGTGACAACATATCTTCCATTGGTCGTCAGTTTGGCACAGTCGACTCGGATTTCTTCGGCAGCCATCAGATTTGGCACCGGGCCAATGCCAGAGGACCCAGAAGCAGCCATGAGGCGCTGGTGAGCCAGCCGCTGCTGATTGAACAGCTCCTGCTGACTGAACCCTGAATAACCGAGAGCCATGTTCTGTATCTCGTACAAGTTTCTTGACATGAGGTTGGCCTGCCCACCAAGCGCCTGCCCCTGGGGAGATGCCCCCATATAACCACCGTCAACCCTTTCCTGGGCAAAGCCTTGAGATCCGTCATAGGCATATGACGATGAAGTCAGTGTACTGTATCCCTGTTGCAGAGCTTGAGCGCTGGCACCATAACCTGAAGCATAACCACCACCCACTCCTTGTCCCATTCCCTGCCCCATTCCTTGTGCCATTCCCTGTCCTGTGCCATATCCTGCATCTTGGTTGACGTTGTAGATATTTCGGATGTCCTGCTGGATGACAGTAGACCTAGAGATGGTCTGGTCCTGGGCTCCTCCTACACCTGCTCCGCCTCCACCAAGAGCAGCTAAGTCCGTCTGGATGCCGCGATGCATAGTTCCGGAACCTCCTCCTGCTCCTCCACCAGCTCCACCGGCAGCACCACCAGTGGCCACAGTGGAAGACGAGATGGACTGGAAATGCTCACTGAGGTTAACCACACCAGCACCACCTCCTCCTGCACCAGTCCCTGTACCTGCTCCCGCTCCTCCACCTGCACCAGCAGCACCTGATGCTCCAGAAATCACCACAGTTCGCACTGCATTTCCACTTCCTGCTCCTCCACCTGCCCCAGCTCCTCCTCCTCCTCCTGCCACCCCAACTACTCCACCTGCACCAGCACCTCCTGCTCCTGCACCTCCTGCTCCTGCTCCAGCAGCTCCTCCGGCTGGCCCAGCTGAAGCCAAAAGTGGCGTGGTAGTAGAAGTGGGTGAGGAGATGACCAGCCCAGGTCTCCCTCCACCTGCACCGATTAGCCCCGGCTTAAACTTGTAGAAAGCCCAAACAATGGAACTGGCTGCAGCCAGGATTCCAATCATCACTCCCGCCACGGCTGCTGCCCTGGCACCTTCCGCCACTCCAGGGCCACCTACTCCAACTGGATCCATCACCTGTGCCTTAGCCTCTGGGCCCTCTCCAATCACCACTGCTCCATTTTCCCATATCACACCTCCTCCTCCCCCTCCTTCAGATGGCTGTGTTGGAATGATTGGACGAGCTGTTGGTGGACGAGGTGGAACAACTGTTGGAGCAGCTGTTGGTGGAATAGCTGTTGGTGGAATAGGTTTGTCTGTTATCGGCAAAGGTGTTGGTCTAACAAGAAAACAGTCAACACAGAAATCAGTCAGAATTGCAATGTCATCAACAGAAACAAATCACAACCAAGTTTCCACGGCAACTGCTTAATGTTACTGTACTGTTTATGTGAGACAATAAATAACACATTTAAATAGCATCAAAGTCATCAACGTGTTAATCTCTACATGACATAACAGTTTATGTGACAGCCTATTAAAACTGGAGTCCCTGACATCTCAGCCTTCTTTGCAAGTGAATTTTTAATCCCTTACTATAAAGTGCAGTTTAATTTTCTGACAAGATGTCTGAATTATTTTACCCTTTTTCAAGGTAAATATCAGATGACGGTTTAACTGGCATCACAGATACACAACATTTAAAAAACCGTTAAACAACATTATCAAAGTTACATAAGACTGCAAAGCATCATCACAGTTACGTGATGGTTAATTCACATAACATACTTTGTTTACTTTATATCAAAACTAGAATCCACACATATAACGTCCTAACAACATCTTACACCAACGTCACAATTGCATAACACTTCACATGATGCCACATTTAGTAACATTTACATCACATTACAATTTCATTGTGTTTGTATGACAATAATGTTACATTTACATTACATCACCATTACATTCATTCAGAGCATTTATATAGCGCCCCTTCAAGTAATATGCCCAAAGGCGCTCCCTGTCCAGCTCCGGTGAAAAAGAAGTTTTTAACTGTTGGTGAAAACTGTAACTTACAGTACATCACTACTTTACACTTCATAAAAATCTCAGCCAAACTCTGAGTGGTTTTTGGATAAAAAAGTACATCTTGATTTTTCTCAGTTACTGCAAAAATTCAATATACATCTATAAATAAATACATATGTGTAACTTTTAATAATATTTATATACTGTTGCAGGTAGTCTAGAAATAAGTAGTAGGACATCAGCTTTAGATCAAACTGGTTTTTATTTTCTAAGTTATTTACAACCAAAACAAACTCGCATAGTACAGCGACGTCAACCTCAGACGTTGACAAAACCAGAGAAAACCTCAGGAAGAGATCCACAACATCCACCAACAGACACTGACAAAAACGATTCAAGAAGAACCAAAACCAACCCAAAGAACCAAACAAGTCATCCATGCATGAAGACTAAACATGATGAGACCAGAGACCAACAACAACAACACGCCATACTGGACCAACAACGAAAATCCAGTCAAAGTTAAACAAAACACCTTTATATACAGTTGGCTTTCCTGCCAAAATGTACAGAAGGCATACAACATACAACGACTTAATCCACTAGTTCCGATCCTATACGCCATATGAAAGAATATATACACAACAAGATCTGTTAAAATACCCAACCACCAAAAATTCTATACAACTGAAATAATCCTAACTGCATTTACAAAAAGCCATTGAAAATAGCCAATAATGTGAACTGGCCATACTTACGGATCAGTTTTTGGAACAAAGAAATAGTGTGTCGCTATCGTGACGTCGCCGCTCTTCTTAACGCGTCCGTCATTATGGTAAACATCGAGGTCTATGATTCTTAGACCATTGATGAAGACACCTACAAAGCAAAAATATATATATTATAATCATTCTCACTTCCATTTATTCATTTATTTTCTCATTTATTTATACCACTATAGTCTAACAAGGTAGTTGTTTATCAAGGTAAGACTTTCCTTCAACCATAAAAGTCTCAGTGGATACATACATCAGGACAACCTCTTACAAGGCAAACACTCAGGTCATCTTGTCATGTACCAGTTATCATTGTATACCAGTATTAAAATAGAAATACAGCTCAAGAGGGTAATATAGATGATGCTCGGTTTTAACATGATTGTGGCCTGCTTTTGATGCACCATCAGTTGATGACTTGTACATCAGACACCAGCACAACAGAAGTTACTAATAAATAATAACAGTAATAATAATAATATTGTTATTATTTGAGATTTCTCATTTTCTCCATACAGTTCTTAAATCCTGGGGGATCATATCTATCTTGGGACAAAAAATTTAAAATAATAATAATATTATTATCGTTATTTGTCAGAGTCTTCCAAAAGACGAAAACCCATCCAAGTGACACAATAAAAGAAATAAAAATTAAAAAATGTTAATTATAGTGGACAGTGTATTTAGTTACCTGAAATAATTCCATTGAAGTAGTCTATGATCTGGTTGTATTCGTTCAGGTTGCCTCCAATTTTACCCGTCACCATTCCATTGAACACAACTGAACCAACATCTGTTTAAAAGCAGACACCATAGCATAAATGATCCACTCTAATCTAATCTGGAAATGTCTAAAGTGCCATTACTGTAATGCAAAAGGCATCAGTCAAAACTTGCTACTAAACAAAAACACATTCCATTCTGTACAATTCATTGTACAGAACCAGTTGAGATCCATGTAGCTTCTGACAAGCTTACAGATCCTAACTGGATTATGCTATCCTTGCTTATTTACGTACTTAGCTACCTCAGATCTTGTAATTTGCATCAAAACATCAACGCCTAAGCATTATATTGCTAGACACATGGTATAATATTCAGAACACAAAGCAGAGGACTATGGATGGGCACTGGACAACAGTGTTCTAATAGCTATTGTACCAGACAGGTGCAAGAACAGTGGCTGACTTAGCAACAGATCGTATTATTCCCCAGTTCTGGGACGATGGGCCGGGAGTGCCTCTGATAAGGCTTCCTTGAAGCGGCACTTTACAAATTTACAACTAAGATTAACAGACAGCAGTAAAGTCAAAACAAAGGCTGAATGAGAGATATCCTGTCAAATGTAGGACATACGAAGCCCATACGGGAATACTGTCATATGGGCTTCATAAGCCTATGAAGCAAAAATATATATAACATAATCGTTTTCACTTCGTAATTGTAATCGTTATCCCGAGATTTCTTCAGCGCCCAACGAAAGCCACGTCATGGGGACCAGCTTACTCACAAGCGCTTGTTATTGACATTGTTATTGGGGGATAATTCTGGACGGCATAAGAGCCATAGATTTTGTTGCGTTTGTTGCTGTTGATGCAGTTGTCAGTCACTTTTTTGTTGTCGTTCCACGACTGAGTAAGAATTAAGACAGTAAGTAAGCAAGCAAACAAGCAAGTAAATAATTGAGTAACCAAGCAAGTATTTGATGTTCACACCCCCTTCTTCACTCACAATAATGAAGCTCTTAGTAAACCATAACCCAGCTGGTACTACTTTTGAGGACGACATATGTGATGCTGTCTTCGAAGAGGGACCACATGGAAAGTATGGAGTCATTCACACCACTATGATCAGCAAAAAACCTGAAAATAATGATGCGTAACGGGAGTATTATGGCTTTAAACTTAGAACATGCTGTACCTGAAAGTTGCAATTTTCGATAAAGTCATTTAAAGCGAAGGAAGCCCAAAAGCTAGACTGATAGATGGTGGCATCTTCTAGCGAATGCCAGCGAAAAACCAATTTCGATATTTTGACGGGTGATCACACTCAGAGGCCTGTATCTCGGGTAAATAAATCCCGCGTTGTGGTCCCTCTTCATAGACATCATCATATATGATCTTTCTGCTGAAAATAACTCTTACCTCTTGATGGGTGATATATGATGGGAAAATCGTCAATCCTGAGTGTGGCGTTGTCACCGTCTCGAGTGAAGACCAAGTAGTGATAACGTCCATCATTGAAGATACGGCTTGTTTCATTCAAGTAACGGATCCCGCCACCCAGATCATACATCACGACCACATGGCCATTGACCTATTGAGTCATTGATCCAAAGAACTTTAAGGAATAATTGGCTGAACAACTATTTAACAGAAGACACTTTCTAATTAAAAAGCCAATTAAAATCTAATTTATTGCAGAAAAACATTTACCTCATTTGTTTGTTTTTACCTCATTTGTTAATCATGAAAAACAGCTGACAGACTTAGCAAAAAGAAGCTAGGGTACCAGCATGGTTTCTAAACGATAGAGTGCCTCTGAAATGCGCCTCAGATGCACATTTACTGCACCTCAGATTCGCATTTCTGAGTGACTTTACACACAATAAGACTCTTTGTAATAATAAATGACATTAAATTAAAAATACTCACAAAGCCAGAATCACAAAATGTAACAAATAAATTCTGAACAACCACCATCCTTCTAGTTACAAACATCATGTAAAACTGACTTTTCAGTGCTCACAGTTTATGTTGCTATATCACAAAATTGTGTAGAATAAACTGCATTTTTATGCTGGCTGAAAATATTTGTGCCTTGTGGCTGAAAACATATGTGCAGGCATAATTAAGAGGGTGTAATCAGCCAAGCAGTGGGATTTACTCTCTCCAATGAGTTGACCTTTTTAGTGCAGCACCAATTCCTTCCCTCTGCTCTATAACCTTAGGTTAATTAGTTGTCACCTGTACATGCACTTCCACAATACAATGTCACATCGTTTGGGAACAAGGCCACCTGCCTAGAATGGCTTTTGTTGGAACAGCATCTGCTATTCACAAAGGAAGCCACATTCACCTTCTATTAACACTTTAAGCCTATTCCCGCACAGTTGGTTTGTAAGTGCCTCTGGGGAGATTCTTAAGAGGCATGCATGCACATATGTATCTAAACATTTATAAGGCATGCTCTGTAATTACCTGAATAAGTGAATGAATAAGTGGATGAATACATGTCTGGATGGATGAATGAATAAATGAGGTTATGCCTCAGTTTTACTTTTTTGTTAAGTTAGTGGTTCAGTGAAATGCCGCTCATTTCAAACTTGTATTTCAGAATGGAAACAGACCAGTCTGGCTTCAATGAAGTCGGCTGTTATCCTACTGTCAAGCCTGAGAAGTGTTCCATTAGGTTGCCAAGTCATGAATCCCAGTGCAATCTTGTCCGCGCTGGTGTCCAAGGCCTCACGGAAATTGAAAATTGTGATGCCTGGCCCAAAACGCTCTCCAAATCGGTAGCCCTCAGCCTCTGTAAGCAAAATGACATGACAACACAAATAACATCATGACACAAGACACGACACAAGACATGACATGACACAAGACATGCAACCCACAACAAGATCTACTTGGTCTTTCTTTGTCTCTTCCCCAGAAGTCTCTGAAAACCGTTACACCATTCTGTTTGATTGCAGTTTTTCGTTGTTAAAGTCAGGAGCACTTCTACAAGTTTTCTTGCTAAGTAGTTTCTCTTGAACAGACTGTCTTTGAATTTGTGATTACAATTACATTTACAATCACACTCATTCTAATAAAGGTCAAAAGATATCATGCTTGTTTACATGCCTCTACAGAAACTACTTAGAAGCAAGGTTTCCCAAGATCAAAGAATCTTTCATCTGAGTTACTAACATGACTCCTGCAATCCAATGATAGGACATGTTTGTAAACTTTTGTACCCATTTACTGACAGATAGTTACCATCCATGTACTAACTGGGCTTGCCTGCTTAACTGCTTCTCACCTGCCACAGTATCACATATGAATTTTCATTTTGAAATACAAGTGTGAAATGCGTGGCATTTCACTGAACCATTAACATAACAAAAAAATTACACTGAGTCATAACATTCATTTGTTCATTCATCCATCCATACATCTATTCATATGGATATTCTGTGGTTAAGCATATTACGAGAAATTTTAAAGGGTATGATTTGTGAGAATTAAGTGCAACACTTTTTGTTATACCTTCTTCGCAATGTCGTCCAACAAACGACGTCATGTTGCAATCGCAAAAGAATCCATTGACTGCCTCCAAACAAATTCCATTATGACGACAAATACCAGGAACACAAAAACTGGTTACATCTAAAAGAATCATAACATTAAAGCAACTCAATGAATTTTTAATTCAGTAAATTATTACTTGCAAATTTTATCATCTTTCTGATGACTTCTTCACATGAATTAAGTTTTCTACAAAACTGCATTAAATTAATTGGAATACTTGTAAAGACTTATATTTGACTGTTTTAATAGTATATATTGTATAAATGAAGTATGAATATCAATTTCTGCAATTAATTTCTGCAATTTTCTCAAAAAGATTTCTTCACAATCACCTTTTGGAAGCAAAAACCAAAAATTCAAATTTTTTGTTCAAAAACCCTTTTTATCAAATACTTGTCCACTTTCTCCCAATATTTTATCACAGGTTTTGCTGTTTAATGCAACTTGCTAAAAAGTTAAGTAAGATATCAAGGCGTAAGATAACAAGGCGTAAGATATCAAGGCGTAAGACATCAAAGCATAAGACATCAAAGGTAAGACATCAAAGCATAAGACATCAAAGCGTAAGACATCAAAGTGTAAGACATCAAAGCGTAATATATCAAAGCTTACCGTAAGATATCAAAGTGTAAGATCTCAAAGTGTAAGATATCAAAGCATAAGATATCAAAGCATAAGACATCAAAGCGTAAGACATCAAAGCGTAAGACATCAAAGCGTAAGATATCAAAGCTTACCGTAAGATATCAAAGTGTAAGATATCAAAGCGTAAGATCTCAAAGCATAAGATATCAAAGCGTAAGATATCAAAGCGTAAGATATCAAAGCGTAAGATATCAAAGCATAAGACATCAAAGCGTAAGACATCAAAGCGTAAGATATCAAAAGTGTAAGAAACCAAAGTGTAAAATATCAAAGTGTATACCTGTGCAGTAAGGTGTGACATAAACTGAAGGTATAACAGCATCTGTCATGAGATTGTACAGTCGTCCGTTGACTGTAAATGATGCCAGGCATCCTGCAAAACTCTTTTTGGATGCCACAAGATTTGGAATTGTGTGACGCAGGCTGTCCGGAATGCCACCCACATACAACCTATCGGTTAGATCCAGCGTGTTCCGAGTTTCTGGAAGAAGCAGCGTTGAGACGTATCTTTTGTCGACTATGAGGTTGAACTTCTTTGGTTCCGTCTGAATGACCTCCACCAGATGCCACTCGTTGTTGCTCAGATATGGCGCTGTTGATGTAACAACACGTGCACCACTTCCGTCGTTTGCCGACACGTGAAGAATGCCATTGACAAGCTCCATTGCAAAGAAATCGCCTGCGTGGCCTCCATTATAGAGCAGGAGTCCGTCACGCTCCTTGGTCTTGAACATGAGTCGAATCGCTGTGTCACCAACAACCTGCAGCGATGGCATGACAAGGAAGGCATTCGGATTTGCACGGAATGTCACGCTGTGGAGAGGGAGAGGTCTCTCGATTAGTGTAGCATTGACATTACCTCCGAATCGAATGTCTCCAGGCTGGCCTCCGTACAGGAAGTAATCGAAGAACCGATAATGATCAAAAAAGAAATTCTGCAGGTAGCCGACAAAGGAATTCTTTGCCGAGTCGTGATGGCTCATTTTCCCGACTAATATATCATCTATGTTTAAACCGTAACCTTCTCCTGGCAGGTCCTCTAAAGAACATAAAATGAGTAAAATATCAGTAAGCAATAGATAATTTAAGACCAATTTATTAAAGGAGATTTTGCAATTTTGTAATAGCTTAGACATTTTGGCACAAGTGAAAATTTCTGCAAAAGCAGGAAATTGAATCAAAATTGAGGAAATTCCACAAAACTAGAAACAGCTGCACAAAACTTACGCAGTTCAGCAAAACTAAATTTAGATAACTGAAACGATTACCTGTGGATTTCGAGCAGTCGTCAACATGTGCTTCGAGGTAATGCGCACGGCGCCTGATGTGCAATGTATGCCACCTGTCGTCATTTAGCGGATAGCGACAATGGACTCTGATTTGCACTGGCTGAAAACAAAACACACAACATGGTGAAGAACTTCTTTCAAATTCCAAGGCCACCAGAAAGTCATCAACTTCACATTTCATCATTGCCCACAAAGGCCAAGTTGAGGTTACAAAGCCCAATCTGGGTGAAATCACTGAGGCTAGGTCAGGTTTGGCCATGTGAGGTTGGTTATGTAAGGAATGGTGAATTATTATTATTATTATAAGAAGATTTATAAAGCGCTAGTTAATGAAACTTAAAGCACCGCAAAAGGTAAGCGGTAAGTGTGATAACTAATTAATATTAAATCAACTAAGTTAATATAACCTTCACACAGGAATGCAGCCGTTTCTTATTTTCGTATAATTCATATATTAATAAATGGTGGCAAAACGGCGGCTGATTAAAAAAATATTTCTTTATGTAGCTTTTCTGCCGCCCCCCCAGAAACGTGCCACCATAGGCGGCCGCCTAGTTCGTCTAGTGGTTAAACTGGCCCTGATCAAAGAGCGCTGACATCATCCTGCTCGCCTTTGCAGCATGCAACGTGTCCTGAAATACAAAAAAATCCAGTTACGCTGTCAAACCTGACCTGACCGTTCCTGTCCCTTTTATTCTGATTGACTCACTCGACTTTTTCCACCGAGATTTGTTTCCAGTTTCACTTGTCCATTCTCCAGATAAGCGTTCAGGTATGCATCGGATAAATGACTCGACGTTCCAAAGAGGAGACCATCCCCCTTTGGAGTTTTGAAGCGCAGAGAAATGTCGTTGGTGTGCGTTCGACGGGTGGGATTGATGTTGATTCTCAGATACTCGTCACCAGAGAAAGCAACGAATGGAGCAGCTTCAAAACATATTATAGCAACATCAAAGCAACACAGATGACCTACAGGAGCTTTGCAAGCTCTCCCATTGCTTATATTCAACTGTAGCTTCAAAATTGCTTCTACACTTAACTTGCAAGAGCAATCCTTTTTATTGCCTTTCTTTATTGTCCTTAAAAGGCGCTATATAAATGTCCAGACACATGGATACACACAGCTCAACAATAAAAGATCAAATATCGTAAAATGAAATTTTAACAAGACTGTCTGTCAACAACAGTAGTGAAGGACGAGACTTACTGACCATCAGTTGTTCTTTTAGTAAACAATGAACAATGTCAACATTATTATACAAGCCAGACATATTAGCAGGAATTTTTCCCACGAACTGAGGGTAGATAAGTGGATGATAGAACCTGATATGAAAGGATGGGTAGAACTAAGGGCATATGAAGATGGGCATACCATAGAACTAAGGGCATATGAAGATGGGCATACTGTAGCACTAAGGGTACATGAAGATGGGCATACCACAGAACTAAGGGCATACGAAGATGTGCATACCATAAAACTAAGGGCATATGAAGATGGGCATACCAGAGAATTAAGGGCATATGAAGATGGGCATACCGCAGAACTAAGGGCATATGAAGATGGGCATAATGTAGAACTAAGGGCATATGAATCTATTGTGCTCCATTCTATTCTTGTAGAGATCAAAACAAAGTTTTCTGAATTAAAAACCAAGAGAACAGGTAAGTTCTACAGGTAAAGTGAAAGCCAACATACATAGTTCACATCGTCTTCCCGTGAAACTGGTTTCCGAGCAGTCACACATGAATCCACCCCAGCGATTGTGGCACGTTCCGTTCTGACAGGGAGTTGTGGTACAGTCTGTTGGCATCCTCCTGCATTCGGGTTTGATTCCAGTCACAGCCTGCTGCTCAACGTATGCTTCAAGGTCCACTGACTCTCCTCCGTTCACCCTCAGATCCCAGACGCATCCAAGGAAAAACTTCCTGTCTTCTCCAATAGCATCTCCTGCCGCATCTCCAGTCCAGACATGCCAAGGAAGTCTATCCCGGATGTCAACACCCCCAAGGAACAAACTCTGGCCAAGGTCAAGGTTCACATCGGCACTGGCGATGGTGTGTCTGCGTTCATCGTTGTCTAAGGTCAGCCGAAGGTTTCTCTGGTCACGGTCAACCTTGACATAGTGTGGCTCACCGTCATCAATCTTACTGTAGGTCGTTCCAAACGGAAAACGCTGCACTCCGTCACCCATATCCAGGACGAGGAAGGCCAAGCCGTCATATATTTCCACAGCAACAAAATCCTTCCGCCCATGGCTTCCAGGGTTGAATAGAATCAGACCATTTGGTTCTACTGTTTTGAAATTGAACTCCAGGGTTCCACGGTGAACCGCGTCCCACTGAGGCAGACGCAGATGCGAGTGCTTCGTAACGAACGTTATTGGCCTCAGACCTCTTTGTGGTGTCGGTCTTTCATCCTCGTCATCTTCTACTACGATGCTGCCATGTAAATTGACCAAAATGTGACGCAGCAGAGTAAGACCTTTCAGATCCAGATCACCCGGCAGGCTGTTCCCAGAGAGTATGGCCTGTGGCAGAAATAAATACACACAAAAAATAACATTGCAATACATAAGAAGACCTCAAGTGAGTGCACTGAATCAACTGTGGAAGCAAAAGTGAAGAGGAACATCCCCTCACTGTTCCGATACAGTCTGCTGCAGAATAGCAGAATTGATCTGACTAGCGTCCAAGCCATCACAGTCTATCCCATCAAAAACAAAACTTCTAATCCCTTGTATCTGTGAGCAACCTAACGAATCTGCCTGCACTCCAGATGTTTGGAAATATGACATCATTTCACCCCTCCCAATTCAAAATCTAGGCATCATTTCTGACAAAAACCTAACCCATGCTTATCATGTCACCCAGTGCAATCTAGCATCTGTTCTATTAATAACCACACAGTTACAAAAAGCAGTGCACTGAAGTCTGACACAGAACCTGAACGACTTAAAACCCATGTTATGTTAAGCTACGTTAAATCTGTTTTCACTTAATTTCTGGTTTCTGACCTCTCTAATTCTTCCGTAAAAGTTGGATGAGATGTGGTAGTTGGTGATCTCATGGGTGTTATCGCTTCCACCCAAATAAACCCGTGACGGTCGTACAAGGCTGAAGTCGTAGCTGAGGCTGTGAGATGGATACTGTTTTCCATCAACTTCAATAAATATCTAGAAGCAACAAGCAAACTAGAGTTTCAGAGCTTCCATTAAGTCCATACATCAATAGTCCACGAAGCCACTCATCCATTTATCATTCAATCATAAAATGAACTCGTCAAAATTTTACTGTATCACCAAGGACCACTGGGGTTTAGGCAAAAATCATTAAGAAACAAGAAAAAGTCTAATTATTAAGTTTAATGTGTGACAAGATGTGGTGCGGTACAGTGGTCTATCAGTAATGCATTTGGTCAATGATCATGCGGTCACGGGTTCGAATCTGTGTAACAACCCTGGGCAAGTTGTTTGCACACACATGCCTCTGTCACCATGCTGTATAATTTGGTACCGGCGTAGACTAGGAAGTAAACGGCAAAGTCCTGTGATGCACTGTCCCTCTGTCCAGGACCTTGGGATTCATCCACTGCCAGCTCAAGGGCCTAACGAACAGGAGATGCGTGCCTTCCCGATGTCTCACTTGTGGGATATGGGACACACTTAAGATGGTTTATGCAGGTTAGCGCCTGTTGAGTGGACTCCACGAAAAAACCCTGGACAAATTGTTCCCACACACTAATCTCAAGTCTCAGATTCTGATTTCCTAACCTGCCTATGAAATACATGCAATAAATAAATAAGAAATTATTGAAGAAAATAAATTAACTGATCTTACGAACAGAATGAAACGTCTGCCCACCTGTTGGCCTCTTCTGGTCAGAATCACGTCATGCCACGCACTGTCGTCCAGACGACTGGATGCAATCCGAACACGGTCAGTGTGTTGACCTCTGTCCAGCGTCGACACAAGATATAAAAATCCATCCTGTCCAAACATTACATATGCATTGTTGCAACTGCACTGTTCTTCAGTATCCAAAATACTACCCAAATACTGACTAGTAACAGTTGACACAATCACGGATGCTCACTCAAATCACAGCCTATGCTTCCAAAAAGAGGATGGACAGACTCAAAATCCTTCAATCTTAACCAAATCCTTCAATCTTAACCAAATCCTTCAATCTTAACCAAATCCTTCAATCTTAACCAAATCCTTCAATCTTAACCAAATCCTTCAATCTTAAACATTGTTGGATTGACTCAAAATCCTTCAACATTAACCAAACTAAACTTGCAGATAAACTAATCCAAACTAATTTCAAAGTAAAATCTCCTCTTAATCAAACTTTATCATCTCTACACATTAAATACATTCAATGTGTATAGATGAAAAAGTATATATATTGGACCTCTCTAATTAGACATCTGTTCTTGGTCTTCTCTAGCATACAGACGGTATAATTAGACATGTCGAATGTAGATACATAGGCCCATACATATAAATGTTATTACTTTTGAATAGTGTACATACATATATATATATATATATATATAATATATATATATATATATATATATATATACATATATATATATATATATATATATAGGCTTATATACTTTACACATGCACATATGAATATATGTAGGCCTACACTGTATATACTTTATATATATGTAATATATATATATATAAAGTATATATATATATATATTTACATATAACACTGCATGACTATTGATATTTTTACAAGGAAAATGGCTGAGAAAAATCTATAGCACTAGTCTATCAAAAACTTTGGAAATAAGGTAGAAAAAGAGCAACTTTATTGCCCAAAGCATAAACTGACTTTACACCAACTGACTGACTAATTAAAATCAATCACGTGGTAACAGGCATGGTAAATATCATAGCTAATAAGTCGAAGCTAGGAAGGATGGGCTACTGAGCATTCCAGGTGAACTTACAGTGGTTCTAAAGCAGATCATATGTCTCCTGAATCACTTAAAACCCTTGTTATGCTATGTCAGGTTAAGTAGTGACTAATTAAAACCATATGGTAATAGAAACGGTAATTAGCACCTACTTTCAGTGTGAGGTGCATGTTACTGTACTCATCCCCAGTGTACCAGAGAAGGCCTTCTGGACGCGCAGTTTGGAATTTTATTTTCAGTCTTTCTTCATCACTTCTTCGGAGATAGTCTGCTGGCAGTCGGTCAAAGTCATACATGATCCAGCTGGATCCATCAAAGACCAGGCGCTTCTTATAATCAGGTATCGTTGGAATCGTGACAGTCGGACGAGGTCTTCTCGTGGAGACCGTAGTGGTTATTGGACGAAACGTTGTCCAACCAGACACATCGTCAGTACCTATGGCAAAAAAACAGAAAATGCATACAGGTATAATGCAATGTACCTGAGCATTTATATTAAGCCACTATCTAAATACACAGTGGTTTTTACAAATGTTCTTAAAAAGGTTCATGATATACATAGCCACTGTGTATATATATATATAGGCTCTATATAAATAAATTTTATGCAAAGCCACAATCTAAAATAAAGTAGTGAATATAAATATATTAAAGAATATAAATATAATTCTATATAGATAGAATATAAAGACAATATAATTCACTTCAAATAGAACCACTATATATATATATATATATATATATATATATATATATATATATATATATATATATATATATATATATATATATATATATATATATATATATATATATATATATATATATATATATATATATATATATATATATATATATATATATATATATATATATATATATATATATTGTAACTCTACGTAAACCCAACAGCACCAAACAACCACCGAGCAGAATCGTTTTCAGTGGTTTATGGCAAAAAGGCCAAGCGTGGCACCCCCCTCATAGACCGACTCACACCTCAACGTGGTGAGGGGGTGAACAATTGAGTAGGAGAATGCCTGCTGAGGCTATACCAACAGTGGTGAAAGTCTTGACTGAAGTACCACCTCGGGCGCTTCGCGAGTTGGACAGGCTCAGCAGGAACTCTGAAAGATTGGCCAACGTGAGCGGCAGGTCTCGGGCAGCAGCGAGACTTCAGTAGATTAGACGGAAGATCCTGTTACAAGGGACAACGGCGAGTCTACAGAGACAGGAAGGCACTTCCGGTACACCTGGAGCAGGGCTTCCTTACTGCGAGATGGAAAGACTAGGGGGCCTACCATCTTATCATCCCCAAACAGCATCATGAAAAATGGAATCCAAACTTAATCCATACCGGCTCGGACGACGCCCGGGTTCACAAGGTCCGCGTCCCCTGTTGAGCAACCAGGACAGGGTCGGAAAGTCGGCTACTGGAAGAAGAGGAGGAGGTAATACCGGGAGGACGGAAAAGAGGAAGACCGAGAATAAACTGGTTGGGCAACATCAGGGCATGGACTGGGCTAACAATGGAGGAGATGCTCAGGCTGGTGGAGGACAGAGGACACTGGAGGAACATTGTGCATGATGCGGCCGAATCTCGGAACGAGGAAGGCTGAGAACAGAACAGTGGCACCACTGCCAGTTGATGAACAAATATCGAGTCAAGTCAGTTTGGCATGGAAATTTGTGGCACAGGTATCACAATCCTTTCAGTAAGCAATTTCTCATAAAACATTCACGTGTTAAGCCATAGGTCATCCTTCAATAAGGGGGCTTACAACCCAAAATGTCTAGCAGGCAGGCTCCTGAGGAAGCTCTAACAACATCCACCAAAGTTTTACTGCCTAGCATGTACACAGCTCAGAAAGCAAACTTCAACCCAAATTTAACTTTATTTTTGCTATAATTATGTTCCATCAATTATTTGATGCCGGTAATATGGGTGCGTGATTGTAGGATTTAGTAACAGAGAGACGAAAAGACTGACCAGGCTTAATGAAACCTATGGAGATGAGGTAGTCCCTCTTTGCCTCCCAGATCTGCAGATCATCAAACACAGCATCTGCGTAAAATTCCCATCGCATGTCAGTGTTTGCTCGACCAATGTAGAATCGCTTATCGATGATGTATTCTGCGTAGTTAGTCGAAGCGGTCGTCTGCTGATCCACGCGTTCGCTGTTCACATACATCACCAGTCCGTCGACTGGATGCCAAGATAGGTCGACCTGGTGCCATGCGTTTGGTCGGATCCTGTCAGTCGACGTCCTCCAGACGTACCTTGGGGTTCGAACCTCAGCCACCAGACGATTGTTCTGGTAGAACACGTCAACCGGAGCGCTCGAAACAAAGTACATGTTATCAACGAGTTGATTTGGTGAGATCTTGAATCTCAGAGTGAATCCTTTCTGGCAGTTTTCCAGGTCTCCCGCACAGATGACTTCTCGTCCGCCAACGTCGATGTACTGGTTGCGGCCATTTAAGAAAACCGCATTTCCGCTAAATCCGCTGATGATTCTACCACCGTAAATATAGATGATTTGTGTCGGATGAACTAGGATGTCACCAGTGATATTGTTCATGTCCAGGATCAAGTGATTGACATCTGAAAAATGAAAAAAAATTTATAATGTCTCTAAACTTAGCACAGCTATGTACCTACGCTTACGTAATGTAAATCTCTCAAAAATGCTGTGTATGCATATATCTAAACATTTGCATGGCACCTTTTAATAATCTCTCTAAGGTGCTATATAATGCTACATGCATACCAGGCACATACATACATAAATACATACATGCATACACATGCAAACATATATACCAGGCACATACATACATGCATATGTGTATACAAGGCACACATACACACACGCATACCTGGTATATATATATTCATGTGGCAATCATACTGAGCTTGAGTAACAGTACAATCAAATGATTTATGTGGCTCCCAAGCACTTTTCTATTCCTATAGCCAGAAGCCGGTAAACAAAGTTGTATGAAACAACGCACTTCTTTGTCCTAAATTTGAGTCACTAAGATTGCATTAGCTTCATTAGGATCTCACAATTTTTAGACCTGGCTAAGAATGAGGGTTAGGGTTTCACAAAACATACTCCTCTGTTTTTCATAAAATGACTCATCCCTGTATTAATTTCTTCACATATCTCACCACAATTTGCCTTTCTCCGTTCTTCCATCATGAAGAACTTACCATCATCAAATCGTAGCAGGTCCCTGTTGGCGTACCAGAATTCCAGCTCATCTATTTTGGTATCTGCATAAGCTCCATCTGTATGGTCATCATTCGGCCGACCCAGGTAGATGACGTGGTCAGTAACGCGTGGTGGAGCCGGAAGAACCGTGTAGTCCGTAGTTGACGCGACCTTCTCTTTGTTAATGTATAACTGTAGGCCTTTCTGTTCGTCCCAAGAAACTTCCAACTTCTGCCAGTTGTTGAGGCGAACCTTATTCGTTTCAACCAGCCATGTTTTAGTTCCATGAGTGAATTTGGCATAGACCTGTAATGTAATGTAAGGACAAAATTTATATAGCAGATGTAATTTCCTAATCGTACACTTATATGAATCAGTCACGTTTTAGTTCAATCATGAACTTGGCATAGATCTGTAATGTAATGTAAAGCCAAAATTTATATAAATACACATAATTTTCTAAACATATACCTGCTTATATACATGGGCAAAATGAGAAATTATGTAACTTCTGAAAAATAAAAATGGCACAAAACTGGTAGTTATATTTCAATATGAAACTTAGGACAAAATTAATAAACCACTGAAGAAATCATCCAGAAACTTAGAACTAACGTGAGAAAAAAGCAACTGATTTTACAAGAAAGTAATTCCTCTTCATAAATGTCAGAAATCAGATAGAAATATTACAGAAATGTATCATCAAAAAGAAATCAAAAACGAAGTCTTCAATTAAACATACACACTGTTCTGCCACAGAAAGCTCAACAAATATTGTCAACCTATTGAGATCTGTTGGATAGCCATGTGTAGTGCCCTTGTGAGCTTCTAAAAGGTGCTGTATAATTAGCCAGATTCATACATATATACAATTACATACATACAGATAAACATATTCCAGAAAATTGAATTAGGTTCCACTGAGTAAATAATAGTTTTTATACAACTCACAGTATAGCATTGCAGTACCTTATAAAAAAATTTCTATTATGTATGTATGTATGTATGTTCTATTATGCATGTATATATATATGTATGTTTGTATGTATATATGTATGTATGCATGCACGCATGTATGCATTATGTATGTATCTTCAATTAGGCATGTATGTTCAATTACGCATGTATGTATGCATGCATGCATGCATGCATACATGCATGTTTGTAAGTATATACGTATGTATGCATGCATGCATGCATTATGTATGCATGTATGTTCTGTTACGCATGTATGTTTGCATGAATGTATGTGTATGTACGTACGTATGTATGCATGTATGTATGCATGCATGCATTATGAATGTATGTTCAATTATGCATGCATGTATGTATGTATGTAATTATGTATGTATGTATGTATGTACGTGCCTGGTATAACAACCAATACTGTTGATATTTAACACTTGTCTTACCTTGCCATCCTTTGAATAAATCGAATAGGGTCCAGCTGACAGAATGTAACCATTGTTTGGCAGAGTTCTTGGATTCAGATACATTGACATCGTCAATCCACGAGGACACAACTCCAAATTTCCCATGCAGCTCTGCTGCTGGTCTCCGAAGGTGACGTATTCACCGCTGCCACCAAGCTCAATGCCATTCCCCACCTTCCCCTGGACAAGAAAAGCTCCGTTGTACATGATGATTGTGTAGCCTGGGTGTATTATACGATTTCCCCTGTGGCTCTCAAAAGGAAACTCAATGTGTGTGATGTTGTCTACAAAGATTCATACCAAATAATATCAACTCAACAACCACACATTCAAAAATCCTGAAATCAAAATTATGGTATTTCGAAAGGCAAACATCAATATAAGAAATTCATAATAATTAACCTCAAACACTGTATCTCTGATGAGCAATATAAAAAATTAAATGTAGAATGACGAAAATCCACAGTGGCTTTGAAGAATATAGGTCATGGTATTCAAAGACAAATGAAAATTAATTATTCTAAGTAATTAAAAATGTCCCATAATAAAAACAGCCTATGGTTCCCAACAAGTCTCTGAAAATGGTATCAGCACAACACCATATAAGAAAATCTTGTCACAATAAAGCACCAGGTATTAATAGAGTTATCCAAACTTCAGCTCAGTCGAACAAAATGGCAAAAGAATTTTGTTAACTCCAAGTTACAGTTTTAGACATCGTCTCATCATGGAAGGCTGTACATTACATATCACAATATTTTCATTCTTCACACATCACCTTAAATCTGTATTTAGAATTATCTGGCTCCACAGAAGTGAGAGGATATACTTGCCTCTCAGGAGATAGTTGAAAGCAATCAGATTCTCCCTGTCTCTGTACCACGTCTCCACTTCATCAATTACTGCATCAGCGTAACGGAATCTGCTTCCAGCAACATCACCGGCATTGGCACTACCAATCAAGACCCTGCCACCTGTTGCTGAGCTGGTCACCGTCGTTCCTTGCTTTGCCTCACCCATTAACTTGTTGTTGATATAGACCTGTAGGCCTTTCTCTGGGTGCCAAGAGTATTCCAGAAAGTACCAGTCATCTGTTTTTAGATTCGGAACGCCGACCTCCCATCGCTTTCCTGATCGTTCGAGCACTAGCCACAGCTTTCCACCAGAATGATACATACGTAATCCACCACCTGATGACAGATAGTAGGCATTTTCATGGAGGGAGCGGAAGTTGATCCACATCGATCCAGTCAGGCCGTGGTTACAGTGTTCCATGTTACCCAGACAAGCCTTTGTGAAATCACCAATATCCAGGTACTGACGGTTGCCATCCAATCGTATTGCACCATTCACTTTTCCAGGTACGATCACTGGATTACCATTAACAGGTATGGTAAGCGAAGAATGAACCAGTTTGTTGTCTCGGATTGCGTCCATGTCAAAGTGGAATCTCTCTGGCCTGCCTGGAAAAGCAAGGACATCAAAATATAAAAGAAACTGGATGTATATGAAAACGACCCTAAAACTATCCACAGCACACATTAAGAGGTCAAACTAACAAGATTTAAAATATTTAAACTAATAAAGTTAGGCAAAAAGTGCAATCAAATACAAATGCACAGACTTGTGCTTCTGCTGAGTTTCTACAGGGGCATGTAAACAATTGTGTTATCTTTACCTTTACAGATCAATATAATGTAATAATGTTAAATAATCACACAAAGACTTCTCTGGATCTGGCTTATAACAATGTGCATAATGGTATAAATGGAAGATCGAAATTCATTTGTTTTTCTAAGGAAATATGCTAAATGCAAAGAAATAAACAAACAATTATCATCAGCATATTTGTTTCACAAAGAAAGGAAAGGTAGACAATACGTCATTAGATCAGGCAATAAAAGGAAGAAAACTGAAATAAACAGATCAGACCAAAGAATCTAAAGAAAAGGAATATAACAAAAAAGCATGAACCTGTGACCAGCTCTGTCACATTTAGCTTCACATGTCATATACACAAACCTCGTTGAATGTAATCAAATGCAAGAAGGTATCTGCGATTGTTGTACCAGTATTCTATGTCATCAATCGTCATGTTTCCATAACGCGCATTTGATCGACTTCCATCTCCTCTTCCAATGTAAAACTTTTCCCGGTCGGGATGTACACCAGTCAATTCACTGATTGGCCGCACAGTTGACTTGGAATCGCGTGCCACAAGCTCTTCATTAATGTACACTGACAAGCCATCTGTTGGGTCCCACTCAAACTCAACAAACTGCCACTGGTTCCCTGCAATCTTGTCGGTCTGTAGATTCCACTCTCTTGTCAGCGTACGTGCCGACACATGGAGCTTGCCGTCAGAGTACCAGGCCTTGATGCCGTTGGCTCCGCTGGAAAATAAGTCCATCCCCTCTCGCAGCTGTCCAGGTCGAATCCAGGTTGACAACAGCAGACCATGATGGCACAGGTCAAGGTTTCCGAGGCAACTCTCGTACTGGTTGCCGAGAGACACAAACTGACTGTTGCCGTCTAAGTTCAAAGCGCCACCTATCTTGCCATCGATGATTCTTGGCTGGCCATAAGTGTCAATGGTAAGATTTGGATGTGTGATTCGATTGTACGACAATGCATCCATAGTCAAATGCTGCATCTGGGGTCGACCTAAAAATGGCACACAGTGTAATTGTTAATCAAATTGTCACAAGCACCTCAAATAAATCTAATAGAAGCAGATCGAATGTAATAAAACTGCATTGAATCTGTAAACTTGATGCGACTGCTCTAATTTAATTTATTCCAGTACATTCTGATAGCATCAGTACTGACATCATAATCATTTCACATGACTTACTCAATAATGAAGAAGAAACTTGTTTCCATTAAATCTCAAACCTGTTACTTTGATCCCTCGAAATCAAAATCAGTCTAGACAGAATGAGAAGCATATTTACAAAATAGCCACGCTGGATTTTAATGGCACAATGGAGTAGTTTACATTTTTTGTTACTCCCCATTATATCATTTACTATTGCAATGGCAAACCGCACGTGTCCTATTAATATTCATGACCACATAAAGACTGCTTCCACTGCCTAGTTCTAGGTTTGGAATATAACAGACCAAAATATTACTAACCAAAAATTATATAATTTACTATAGAAATATTCTTTTAACTGAAATGGTCTAGTCTCACCTCTTGCAATAAACTCCAAGTCAATGAGCTGGCTCCTGTCTCCGTACCACATTTCCAAATCGTCCATGACCATCGATGCATATTTCTCACCATCCAGATTCAAACCAGACTTTCCAATGTTCAGGTGACTGTTTCCACTTGGCGGCTCCCACCTCCTGGAACTTGATGCCCTGGAAACCTGCTTGAGGTCAGCATACAGGCCAAGACCATCATTTGGGTTCCACGCCAACTCGATGAAATACCATCTGCCCACCTCTGGCACAGACCAGTACGTCTGCCAGAACTTGTCGCCTTGTTGTGCCTCGGCAATAAGGCGGCTGTCCCTAAGGTAGAGCTTCACTCCTTTGTTACCAGTGCTGAGAATGTATGAATCGCGCAGTTCGTCAAAGCGTATCCACATCCCAATGAGAACTCCATAGCGACATAGTGTCAAGTCTCCCAGACAGACGGTGCTCTGATCATCGCCACTAATGAAGTCTCCTCTGCCGTCGAATTCCAGCGCACCAGACATCTTTCCCCTCACAGTGGCAGGGTTCCCTCCAACTGCAACCTTCATGTTTCCATCTTCCATCTGCAGTCCAGGACGAGCATCCATTGGAAGGTAGTAGCGATACATTGGACCTGTTCATTAATACAACACACAAATTTTAAACAGAACTTATAAGAAAACAAAAGTATGTGAAAACCATTTATGAAAAAAATCAAAACAACTGAAGAAAGTAAAGAATTCACACTCATCAAGAAAAGCACAAAATTATGTAACTGAAAATAAATCGAACAATACTGAATACACACTGAACAATACTGCACATGTTGGGAAACTTTCCAACAAACATGAAAATTGAAAAAATTCATTACAAGAACAAAATGATAATGAAAATCATGATGACAATGAAAATAATAATATAATTCCTGCAATAATGTCTATCTCTGGTAAAAAGTAATTACACTAGTAAAAACAACAGTAACAACAATAATAATAATAACAAGGCATTTTTTTGCCAATGTTATTTGTTTTAACCTGATTCCCTGACTTCCTCTGGTGTTTTGAATTCCGACCAGAAATTGAATTCATCCACCCAAACCGGTCGTCTGTCTGCTGAGAACGAATTGTCATTTGGTCGTCCAATCAAAAACTCATTAAAGTCTGTTGCGTTGACAACATGAGGCGACCTTACGACTGGGACAATGTCGGTGTCAATCAGATCTCCATTCACATACAACATCAGGCCTTGTGTCGACCCCCACGTCGCGAGGACATGGTACCACCGCCCAGGTAGAATGTCATTACTTTCGACTCTCCACTCTTGGCCGTTCTTCTTCTTGAATCGAAACTCCATGTTGCCACGGTTGTAAAGCATCGCCACTCCGTGACTCCGGGGGTGGTGGCCTCCGTTAGACAGGTAGACGTACTCTCCATTGCTGACTGGACGTTCGAATTTTACCCAGAATGCAACTGTGTATCCTAAAAACAAAAAACATTACCATTACTTATACAAACCATGTTGCTAATATTAATACTCCATTAATACTGATATCACCAGCAAAAACAATGAAACACTAATATAAAATAATATCTTGATAGTGTTATAGCTACATGTTACTAAAAACTGCTTTAGCATCCTATTATTATTGTTAATATTATTGTTATTATTATTTTAATATAATAATACAATTAATTATTATATTATGATAGACATAATTTATACATATTATTAATATATACAAAGAGTCATATATTTGTTAACTGTAAGCACAGATTAACAATGGAACTGACAATCAGCAACTAGAAGTAATTTTAATGTAACTGATCATTTATATAGCACTTGAAGGAAATAGAGCTAAACAGTCTAGTCCAGAACAATGTGTCAACCCCAGCAAAGCATCTGTAACAGCCGCTTTGTAAAAATTACTATACTGAAAACAATATAATACAATAAAACTATAATTTATTGATGCCCTCCTTGTAAAGTTCAGAAGTGCACATTGAAGCCGAGAAACAGGAAACATCACGAGACATAAACAGACAGAACAAGGTAAGTTTTCAGCTCGGAGCAGAAGACAGTTACAGTAAGAGAGTTGCAAATGTGAGTAGGTAGAGTGTTCCAGACTGATGAACCAGCAACAGTGAATGAACGCCGGCCAAACACAAGACGTGTGCCAGGAACAACATACTTTCCAGAAGAAGCAGATCGGAGAAAGGACTGGGCTTGAACAGAGCACATGATGTAACCATGGATGATAAGTAAGATGGCAGATGATTTGCCTGCACTTTGTACATAAGAAGCGCTAGTTTGAAGCTGAGGCAAACCATCTTCATGAATGAGAATCGCTAGATAGCCTAACATACTTTAAATAACAAGTACTATGGCTTGTCGCAGATTAGAACAGAACAGATCTACTGGTGTCTGTGGACTTAAGGAGGTTGCAAACAGACAGCCTTAATTAAGTTAGTTGGTACTTGCAATGTTATGTGATGGGCTGAATCCTTTACGAACTGCTTCTAGTTTATTGTATCACGAAGAGCTTTGTAGGACAAGGCAACAACATAGAGTCTACGTTTTGACTCAGTATTAATTTTGAACCAGATTTTTTGGTTCGGCAACTTTATTATACCACCTTTTGCTATTGATGCAGGTGGTTAATACAAAGCTGCAGTGTCAGTCACAAAGTACTTTTTACTTTTATACTAACGTTCTTTTTAAGAAACAGCATGTCATTTTTTAAGTAATTTTTTAACAGCCGTTTTCCCAGCTGTTAACTTTCCAGCTTAGTTGATAAAACCTCATTTGCAAACAGACAGGCAGACCTTCAACACTTGCTGGGAATAAAACATAATGTTATTGAGTGGCACGCTGTAAAACAACAGTTGGAATGACAACTGTGGTGTTAAGCGTCCCCAGACTTCATGACTAACCAAATATTATGCAGTCACCTTGTCTGATGAGGGACTTTGACCTTCGGAAATGAACTGACACCAGAGGGCAGCAGGCGTCTCTGTTTACCTATAGGATTCTCATAGGAGCTAGTACAGAACCTCTACCAAGTGCGCCAGGTGCTTCAGCTTCTACAGCTGCTACTCCTGCTGAGTTCACAGGTTTTCAGTTCAGGCCCTACTCATGAATCTGTCAACAGGATTTCAGCTGGCTTGGTTAGCTACATTAGGTAAAGCCTACATCTAAGCACACCTATGCCTGAGGATGCCTGCTCACGTACCGATAGTGGTTTACTTCAGAGATTTTAATCTTGGGGCTAGCACGGTTCATACACGGGAACCTTAAATGGCATGGCACTTATTCAAACTGGCATTGGTGGTGAAGGATCTCACCCATTAAATAAATTCATTGCAAAATCAGCTGGTTCGAGCCCATACAGCTCCTGCAGAAAAACACGTACATTTTAGATTTCACCATCAGGCTAAGCTGGACAGAACTGAGACTGAGCTTCTATTTTAATACTATATGCAAATCAACCAATGCCTATATATGTGCACTGGTAACTAAGCCAGAATACAAAGCTATACTCTGACAGCTTTCTAGCAATTTCCTCATTAATCCTCAAATTTCATCAAGTCTGGCACTGTTTAACTTTCAATTTCACTCTCTCTTAGAATCCTTTCTCTTCTGCTTCTCTCCACCATATTTGGAAATCACTCCACAGCCCAGGCTGCTCCACCCCTCTGGAATGAACTCCTGCTAGAATTACAAAACAATTATCATCTGACCCATTCTACAAACTCACTAACGTTGCACCTCTTGCAATCTCTGCACAGGTTTACCATTCAAAACTGAAAACATTCCTCTCCGTGAATCTTATCCTGAGTCCCCCGTCTTCCACATATCTCTCTCACCACTCCAATTCTAAACATCACCCACCATAGTCGTCTGACTGTCTACCAGCCTGACCCATGAATCTTGACCTGGAACTGAACCTGACTTTACCTGCCTATCGATTCTGTTTTGACTGAGCACTTGTGACTTAGCTTTCTTTGAGTGCTGTAGACATCTCAAGGTAACAAATACGATTTGTTGACTGTGGTCAAACGAGTGAATCTGCTGTTTGCTCTTCAAAGCACTATACAAATATCTTTACTTGCTTACTTATATGGTCATTTATGTAGGGCCTTTATAAAAACGTCTCACATTATATATTTATATTCTACATTATTTATGCATTATTTATATTATTTATGTATATTTTTATAAGTATTAGTGTCCACATATGCAAACAAATGTCCTACTGAGTGTGGCATTCATCTGTAGAAATGAGTATTAAAGAATAGTAAGAATTACCGTACCTAGGGAGCACCGATCCAAATCCCCAAAGCACTCTGACCGGTGTCCGGGTCCAGTCACCCGCACGAAGTTGTCTCTGCCGTTCACCTGGACGGCATTCCTGACAATTCCAGGACCAGAAACAACGCTTCCAGACACAGATGCATCGAGTCCAGATGGATTGATGATTGAATTGCCATGGAAGGCATCCATCGGCAACGTGTAGTGCACCACGGTTCCTACAAATATCCCCACGTTTGTACGTAAGGTATGTGTATGTACGTAGGTGTGTGTATCTGTATGTGTGTATATATGTGTGCATCTGAACATTTGTATATAATCTTTTAAGAACTTTGCTAAAGCACTGAAATGTGGCTGTCTACCACATCTAACTGGATTGGTCACACATCTAACTGGATTGGTCACACATCTAACTGGATTGGTCACACATCTAACTGGATTGGTCACACATCTAACTGGATTGGTCACACATCTAACTGGATTGGTCACACATCTAACTGGATTGGTCACACATCTAACTGGATTGGTCACACATCTAACTGGATTGGTCACACATCTAACTGGATTGGTCACACATCATGTCGAAGTTCTCTTCCACAGAACAGAGAAGAGTCGTGTCGTTGGATTCTTGGACATGCCTAATGGCAGAACACTGAAGAAGGAGAACAGATCTAAAATGGGGCATCTAGATCATGTGCTGAATGAGCTCTTAAACAACGTTCATCAGGAGGCTGTATAAGTAAGTAAGTCAAACTAGCCATGTCAGACAACCATGCTTCAGCACCTCTGACAAGTTCTTAAAGCGGCTATAAAAATATCCAAATACACACCAGGTACATATATTAAAGTAATCCTTACTGTTGCAAAGAAACAGCCGCACTTGACCATGTATAGTGCATGGTAGTAACTATCAGCAAGAACATTAAACAGGCAGCATTCGTCTGCAGATGAACTCATGTCAGCTGTAACATTATTTACGCAAGTAAAGAGCACTTTCGACAGGTTCTTAGAAGGTGCTATATAAATTTATAGATACACACATACAGTTCAGAGTACAGAGCAATAACAGCTTTAACTTTATAAAGAAACAAACAGAGACAAACAGAGACAAACAGAGACAAACAGAGACAAACAGAGACAAAAACTAACCCTAGTAACAACTCTAGACACAAGATGCTAGCTCATTGCAATGGTTCCTTTTAGCACTGCAGAAAACCACCAAGGTACTGCAACATACTGAGAATGAGCAGAGCCTTCAGAAAGGTAACGCCATACCTAAATATCAACAAGTATGCCTTTCACCCCACTTCCTGTCCTGGGTTCAATTTACCCGGGTCAGTGTCTCAAGCCAATTAACACGTCAGCTGTAGATGTAGTTCCAGCTCAGACCAAAAAGATCCTTAAACCTTTGGGCGATGCCCCTGTGAGGACTATTCCTCCATAGATGTGTTTTGTTAAACTGGTCACTAAGGCACTGCTTTACAACAGGGTGTGCAGTATTCTAATGGTTAGCATGCTAGACTGTCAACCCAATGGCTGGGGGTTCAAATCCCCATCAGGGTAAAAAGATGTTTCCAAACTTCTGCTTCACTTGCACCCCATAATGAGTATTAACATAACAAGTACACTGACCATACACAGTTAGTGGGAAGATCAGGCAGCAAGGGAGAGGACTGGAAATCCAATTCTAAAGGTGTAACAGGATTATCTAAGTAAAGTAACATAACATGGAGTATCACAGCAGAAAACTTGTATAGCCCTAACCCACTCAGAAACCTGTCAATGCAGATAAGTAACACTTTATAAATTGGTATGATTAAGAATGCCTACTAGGAAAAATGATGACGACTGGGATGAAAACACAGAACGAAGACAAAGAAGAATGACGAAGTTAAAAATGACATTGGTGATGACATGATGTTCAGTGTGCATGTATGTAAACATTTATATAGCGCATTTTACGAATCTCACAAAGATGCTGAGGCATGGCTATCCAACAGCGTAAATACCAGAAGAACCTAGGATAAGTATGAATGCAACTGAAATGAAACCTACGGGGCTGACTTACACCCCTGAAACACCAATTAGTACTACATCATCACAATTTCTAGACAAAGTGGTAAGGACTGGCACTACTTGAGTGGGTTGTGTAAACAAAACGCCAACTTAGCCATTATACAAGAAAAACTCTTAATCTCACGTCGCCTTTTTCTGTCTGTCTGACAGTCACGCTACTGAGGTTCACAAACAGTTCTGCATAAATGTGAAGTTACAGTGCCTGACTGTCAATCAAAAGGCTGACGGTTCAAATCCCCACCGGGGAAGACATTTCTTTCGAGATTTCGGCTCCACCTGCGCCCTCTAACCAACTCAGCCATAATGAATACACTAACCATACTACACTGTCAGGAGATGAGGAAGATGGCTGGCCACCCGCCCTCATATGCGGAAGCCAAGAAATATGAAGTCTGTGAAGTCCCTAATGCTTCATACCCATGGCTGCCTCTGGGCTAGCTTAAGGGAGTGCTCTTCTTCTTCTTCTTCTTCTACAGTATATAATTTTATATATATATATATGTCCTATGTAGGTTATCTGTTTGTACCTACGCATGCAAATATGCATGTCTGTATCTTAATATGTATTTACATATTTATACATCTTCTTTTGGAACCACTGAAAAGTACTTAATTCATAGCACAAACACACTATATATATATATATATTGTATATATATATATAACTAAGTATAAATTACATAATAAACTACATATATACAGTGATACTGGCATACACTCATTCATCAAATATGAATCAGAAGCCCTGTATAGACAGCACTGTGCCGCATTGCTCATAAATAGAAGCCTCCTACACACATGCGTAGTTATACATATATATATATATATATATATATATGTTTGTGTGGGTATTTAATTATTTTACATATGTATATCCATATACATGTTTGCATAAAATGATCTAACTAGTATATATGTATAATATGTTTGTGTGTACTAATAGGCACAGTATGTGCATGTACACCCTGTGACAGACAGACATGAAAGATGACATACGATGCCAGCGTCTAAAAATAGAACAAGAAGAGAATAGACCCAATTCATATTTGTCCTTTGGCCGAACAAAAAAACACAGGCAGTAAGTACACCACGCATAGCCTTTAGCTCAGTCAGAGCCGAGTGGAACACAGCATGTAGTATGCAAAAAGCATCAGACGAACAAGTGGAAAGCACATACCTGCAAAGACTAATGTCTAACATCAGTAGACACTGAAATGGCCAAAAGCCCACTTCTAATTATTTCATTTAGTAAGTTAGCTAACAGCTAACTGAAGCAAGATAGACAAATTTTCTGGTAGTCTCGAGTATCTGGCTACAAATTCATGAGAATGTGCTCCACTACAGGACAGTAGACTTCATCCACAGCATACATAGGCTTCATGGTCCCTTCAATAGCCTTATTGTCCCTTCAATATCCTTACTGTCCCTTCAATAGCCTTAGCGTCCTTTCATTAGCCTTATTGTCCCTTCAGTAGACTTAATCTCAGTGCATGAGGCCACGTGGGTTATTATTAGAACTAATTCTGTCATTTCACAGCTAACGTCTGTCATTTGGTAGTTCCTATGTCTCGTAAAAAAATTTGTTCAGTTATTCTCGTCTGTTCAGATTTCTACACAACAACCGAGTGCATTTAGGAGTTTCACAGAGACCAACAGGCCACCAGGAGACTACTCAGAAGCACTCCCAGCCACGCCCCAGCAACAGTGTAATGGATTTAATTGTAATGGATTTGAGTGTAATGGATTTAAGTGTAATGGATTTAAGTGCAACAGATTTAAGTGTAATGGATTTAAGTGTAACGGATTTAAGTGTAACAGATTTAAGTGTAATGGATTTAAGTGTAATGGATTTAAGTGTAACGGATTTAAGTTTAATGGATTTAAGTGTAATGGATTTAAGGCACTTACATAGAAAAATGAAGGCCTCCAAGGACACGCACAGTTGCACAGTGCTATCTGTATCGTTCTCATAAGAGAAGCCTGCGATTGGTACCCAGGTCACAGAGGTGAAAAGCCAACACAGTAGCCACTCGACCACCATGCCACCTCTCAGTAACTGTTCTCCTCTTCACATATGATTTAGGAGTTGTATCTGTTAGTATCTGAAGTTATCAGGCATTACTTGAAAGAGCACAGTATGTACTGCAGTTGCTATATGTGAATGAGGATGTACCGATTTTCTCTACTGGATGCACACTGATTGCGATTTTGGAGAACTGGAGGTGGAGCAGGATGAGAACAAAAACGCACTGCTCCGTGAACAGCTTGCCCTTTCAAGTCCCACCCTCTGCTTCTGGTGTAATCCTACTCAAAGTTCACAGCCATACACATACACGTGTATGGCGTATGACGCATAACCGCACTGTCTGACAGCCTGCTAATTAAGGAAGCCATTTCATATTTCCACAGGTACCTGGATCGTCATTCCCTAAGAGGCACTTTACAAAATATTCTGTTACAAATCAGACTTATGTATGTCTTTGTCTTGCCAGTTAAAGCATTCACCTCAGAAGCTTGAAAACTGAGTTTTAATCATTTGCAAAACAAGATTGAAGAGAAAGAAGCGCCATGCAAAGCTAGAAGCAGGGAATTCCACATAGATGGACTAGCATATGCAAAGATGCAACAAACAGCTGCATGATGATGCAAGAATTTCCCTGTGGACAACAGGCCTGCAAAAGGGCACCCGGAGGCCCAGGTATCTGCTTGAAGGCGGGTACCAGGCCAAGAATCTAATACCCGACACTTGGTCACATCTAGAAATGACTTTTAAGTGTGAAGAGTCAGCAGGCAACTACCTCGGACACTAGCACACAGATGTTATCCCTCTGCCCTTAAAGCAGCTGAGGTTAGGCTGGAGTTACCACAGACTAACCAGTATCTTGCTATTAACAGTACTGTACTACAATGGCACAGTCAAAAATATCAAACAAGGTACTTAAGCAACAAATGTTGTAAATCTTTAGAAAGTGTAAAATTTTTCATTTCAACCGAATTTTAGCACATATAAATGCATTTAAGAATTGTACTGGTGATTTTGCCTTTGCACACATAGATCGGTGTTCCCACCCGAAACACACTCATCAGAGGGCAACAACATCTATCCAGTGACAAAGTTACAGGTATCAGGATCCCTGCTCAAAATAGACATGGGTAACCAGGCCGTATTTTGCTAAAATTTTGGCATCTCCATTGGGCAACACACAAATGCATATATGTGTGTGTGCGTGCATATGTATATATGTGTAAATACGTAAAAACATGTATATATGTATTTGTATATCTGTATATACGAATACATACATGTGTCTGCATATATACATTCATATATAAGCATACATACATACATATCTGCATGCACTACATACTTGAAACATTTTCAGTTTATCATAAGTTGAACCTCTTTAGATTGGTCTGGTCATGCTTCAGCGCCTTTGAGAGGTTCTTAAAGGTGCTATACATGTATGAATACCCAAATACATACTCACATAATTAACTTTACATACATACAAGTACAAACAAACATACAAGCACTCACAGAAACAGACATACATACCTGCATACATGCATGTATACATATATGCATACATACATATGCACAGACGTACATGCATAGATACATGCATACACACACATACATAAGTATTCACATACAGACAGACACAGAAACATACAGACAGGCATTCATATACATACAGGCAGGGTCCAGGCCTCACATACAGAAGAGGCCTCAGAATTTGAAAACAGTTTGTATGCAATAAATAATAATATTCATTTCTTCTTTTTTGTATTATAATTCACAGCTGCAATTTAGCAGGCTAATGATGTGTATGCTTCGAGACTGGGGCTGGTATTTCCAGTGGCCCAGGCCTCTCTGAATCTCTGAAAGACCCTGCACACAGGCACACATACACAGACAGACTGATTGACCCAGAGATACATACTGCATTCAAACATACCCCAGGCATAAAGCTGTCTATATAATTTGAACATGATTTAGCAGGTAATAAATTTCATATAAATTGGAGCTTATATTATGACTTCATCTGTCATAAAGTGATTTTTATGCTCTGGAACAAAGCCACTCCAAACTCAAAACTCAGCCCCCACGCATGGCCCCACAGGCAATGATCATTGATTTAATATGTATCAGTTTTCCAGTTGCAAATCGGCAGCCACAGATTTTATGAGTAAAACAACGCCAGTTCTGACAGACAATTGACCCATGTTTGAATAGTTAGGCCGCTAGCAAGCCATAAGAATGACCACTACCACCCCCATGTTCACCGCCACCGCCCCCGCCCCCACCCTCAACCACCTCCATCGCGCCTGAGGCTTTAGTAGAGAGGAAACCATTAGTCACTGCAACTTAGCGATCTCAAAACACATCGGAACTCCCACGCAATATTTATTTGCTTAGTCGGCTGCTGAATCTGGAGGAATCCAACTCGATGTTCCCTGTCAAGCAAATGCCCACCATGCATCACCTAAACGGCTAAACTAACAGCCTGCTAATTTGGTAGCCCTTTGCCACGGGTACCTGGATGATGAAGCTACGCGAACACTACTCGAGTAAACACAGGAGGACATTTACGTATCTCCACATCATAAATTGTTCTCATTGTGTGACATTATAATGTGTGGCTGGTTACCAGAATGGCTAATAGGGCCATGTGAACAGAAATGATACACATAAAAATATAATTATGCAATTTGAATGTGTAATAATTAATAACAAGTGAAGGCCTTCAGATTATGTTGCACAAGCAGTTGCTCCCATTAACTCTGTTGTTTGTTGCTATAATTATTTTCGAAATGAATCATAAACTCAAAATTTTATAAAACACTGCTTGAAGCTAAGCACAAGGTCCAGCTTATTCACAGGTGCTGCGTCAAGTCAGAGGGGTAGTCTACAGACACATGTATCATGTGAAGAACAAAATCTGGTTGTCGGCAGACCAAACGGAGGAGACAGAGGAATATTACTGAGTCTGTTGCTCTTGTTGCTCAAGATGTGTTTGCTGTTGCTCTGTTTAGTTGCTGTTGTTCCTAATACTGCTGTTGTTTGTTGTAATAGCAGCTGATGGCAGCTGGTTGTTATAACTAATGTTGCTGCTGTTGCCCTGTTGCCCCAGCTTGTCATTGCTGTTGCCAATAATGCTGCTAATGTATGTTGTTGCACATGCTAATGAAGCTGTGGTTACTGTTGCTAAGGCTTATTTTACTTGTTGTTTCAGTTGCTTTTGCTTTGAAAGCTGCTGTTAATGCTGCTTTTGCTGAAATGTGTTTCCCATTACGGGTAAATGCAACTGGTAAACTTGGGTCAAGACACCATCTCCAAGAACAGCCAAAGCTGATCCTTTACTTCTGAATCCAATGGTTTCTGTCCAGACTGACATTAACCAGTGGCAGATGCTACTCAACAGGTTCTGCAATTACACGGATGAATCACAGGTTGATGAATCCAGCATCTACAGGGACCAGCCCCAACTTAAGCATACCAGTACCCCTATGCAGCCTACAAGTAACCTATATCCGCCTTTTTGTGAAATGGAAACCATATGGTAGAATCGTGGGAATTCATAGTATTTTCATATCCAGAGGCCTAATCTAACGTAGGACTTCATTTCAGCGTGCTACTGTGTCTGGTCAAATCAGGAGTTGTTGATCAAACCAAAATGTCCAAATATCGCAATGTGTGCAGTGATAAAATTGCCTTCCAAAACCCAAATCTAATCTAGTTTTTACAGTATAAGGCTGATCGGTATTCATACAGAAGGGTAAAGTTTCTATTATTCACCAAGTCACTTCCCTAAATATGGAACTGAGTGCAAAAAAAGTTCAAGTGTAAGGAAAGGCAAAATTATGTCTGCTCCTCATAAAGTAGATGAGCCGTGTTAAAGCCCCAATTTGTTTCATCACACCTTCCCACTGGATGAATAATGTCTTGCTATTAACACGTTGGTTCTTCGTACACAGCTAGTTTGGATGTGGAAAAACAGGGAGTATGCAATAAAGATAACACGGTACACCACTGCGTTAAAAACTATTCTGAGTTGCACCACCATGGCAAACCAATTAGATTATCACATACTAAGCTGCCCTCCCCCTCCCCCCCTCCCCCCCTCCCCCTTCACCAGATGAGTGAGAGCAAAGAACAACTGTAGCTGGCTTTGTAACAAGATTAGCAGACTTTTCCTGAGGCTACTTTCTCCTCAGGCAGAGCAGCTTGTCACAAACAAGTTAGGCCAGTTCTGCTGAAAGCCAGGATTCCACAAGTTCCACGGACTGTTTGAAGGAATTCCTTATACACATCATACTCTGAAAGCTCAATTCTGATCATGTGACTGAAGTCATTCAGTCTGCTAGTCTGCTCTCCATTCCAAGCATAATTCTTCCAATGCTCCATCCATCATTTAATGCCTTGCCCACCAGATTAATAAGACCAAGATTCATATATACATATATATATATATATATATATATTATTAATAGTACTATATATATATAATTAGTTTCTTCAACTGACCACAGCAGTTTTCTGCCCAAGGAACATGACACCATAGCCTCTACAGTTCAAAACCATTAGTTGTTGATTAGTTATCCAGACAATAATACATGTATTGCTCCTTTTAAGTATCTCACAGAAGCACTGCCTGTACTAACCTAAATAGTGCCAAAGTTCATTAAGAACAAAAAGTTCATCAGGAAGCAAAAACAGTGTTCAGATAACCAGAGGTGTCGCCACTGGCAGACTCCCACACCCACGCCAAGCCGAAATGTTCATCACGTAAAGTCAGAAATCCTTTTGTGAATCATACAACCTGGAAGGGTTGTCCATTAACAACGGGATTGCTGTTGTCACATCGTTGCTTCATCATAATCATACTTCATTATCAAAACTAAACACCAAATAGATCCAAAAGTAATCAGGATTTGATTTGCAAGGGAAGAGAGAACTGCCATCAAAACGTTCAAACCTTCCCCACAACGGCAACCATTCCCCAGTCTTAATTAAGTTCACAATGCTTGCCCATGGGTATACCCCAACCACAAATCTGACCGTGACCACAACAGATGGGGAAATGATGCACCAGAAATTTAAGGTGAAGGAAAGAAGAAGAAAAACTTTGCTTTTAGGCAGCAAGAAAATTCAGAGACAACAGTTAAGAAAGATGACAAGGGGAAAATTGACTTTGCAGGTAATATGAATACACAAAGTTAGAAGTAAACATAGTCATAGCATAACCTGTAAAAGAGTCATAAGACTAAACAGAGGTCATCAAAAAATTTGGAACCTACAAAATTGGCATTCATTGTTCAGGAAATATCCATAATTTCTCGCTTTGGCGACAAGCCGTCTCCAAACTTCTGGATCTAACAGTAACTGTAAGAACTTTAAGCACATTCCCATGCAAAGATCTCAGAAATGCATTATTAACCTTGGGAGATGCATTACTGGCCTGGGGATAATGCATCATTAGTCTTGGAGCCGTGAAGGAAGGCCTTGTTGAAATATTTGTTTTATGTTGCCTACATCTCGTTTTTCTTTTGATTATAATACAGAGACAGAAGACCCTCCCTCACCAGTTGTAAGTTTCATACTAGTAAACTCGGGATTACCATACCTTACCATACCTTACCATGGTGAAATTACTAATTCTACAGCCGTTGATACCTTTTTCGCTTTCAATGATAATCTTCAGTTGTTCCAGCACCAGTTTGTCCCGATAGTGGTCGGCGACCCCTGGTGCATGGATGTCCACCGTTTCGTTCAGGTAGGTCGTCTTCAGCAAACCCTCGTCCTTCGCCGCGGATTCCGTCCCAGGTGAACACAAGACGACGGCCAAAAAGACGCACACGATCCGCCAACGAAACGCAACCCCACCGGGAAACGGTCTCGGCAACGCCGCCGCCGCCATTTTCTCCTCTTTATCGCCGACCTTTTCAGGTAGAAGTCAGCATCAATACAATCCCAGCGATTATTATCAGTATTTCATCGACAAAGCGTACGAACGTCGTATAGGACACGCGAAAACGACGATTTTGAATAGACAGACGGTTCACTTCCCCTGCAAAACCATCGACGAATTCGCTGCGCAACGACCCACCCTAGTCATATCCCGATCCCTTGAGCTGTTGATCTAAACAGTTGCTATCCAAAAACTTCCCAAAATTGAGCGGAACGTGAAGCAACCTGACTTTAGATCCATCCACAAGCAAGACCATACGCACAGCGCTCTAACAGGCCTCAGCTCCCCGAAAGGCCGTACAGCTCTATGTAGGCCTGTGCTTTCCGTTGGCTGGTAACTCGGCTCGGCGTTCCAGCCACCCTCGCAGTAGCTAAATTTATCTGCCAAGAAGAAGCGGCCACGGAGCAGAAGATGGAAAGGGAGACGACTTCTTGTTGGTAAACAAGCGCTGCTTGACAGATTCACGATTTTCGAAGCACCAAGTCAACGCCGACCTATTTCAGAGAGCGAAACCTTAAGCATCCCCACTTGCTCTAGCCTGCGTTCACAAGCACCGGCTTCGGACCCCGTACACTGCAGCCGACGGCTGAAGCTTCGCAGACGCCGCTCGGCTTAGACTCCGCAGCAACGCACACGTATGGATATTATGCTGTGCCACCAGGCCTGTTATTTTCCTCCCGCTATTCGAACTTATTAGCAGCAGCTTCGCCCGCTATCACCTCGCAACTAGACTAAACCTCAACGCATAATGAACGTCCCACGCGCTTCTCTGCATACTATACAACCCGCTTGCCTCTTCGTAGAATAATGTCACCGCTGTTTTCTCTCCACTCTGTTGTGTTTTGCCCGTCGTTTGCCGGGGGAGGCCGTAATCTAACAGGCACTGCAAAGGTACACGCCCTGAGCTGTCAGCCGTAAGGTCGGTGGGCTGGGCTGGATGCTTTCAATGCACAACAACGGGGAGAGAGACCGATAGACAGAGAGCCACCGGCGTAGAGACGTCTGATTGGAGCACAAACAGAGACAAGGGCACACACAGAGTAGGATCCGATTACAGAAAGGAGAAAGAGGGTGCTAGCGGCGTTAAACGAGTAAATAATGTCCGAGGCAGAAAGACACACACAGAGGAAAGCACAAAGAAACATACAGTTACACAGACACAGAAACACAAACACAAAAGCAAGCAGAGGCTCAAAAGTGTTACAGATAGACAGAGAGACAGAAAAGAAGAACGAAAGAGATTTGTTTATTGTTTGCATGGCTGACTGTTCAGCCTGGTATGCGATGATGTTCGTATTCGGAAGAGACGCAGTCATCATCATCATCATCATCATCATCATCATCATCATCATCATCATCATCATCATCATCATCATCATCATCATCATCATCATCATCATCATCATCATCATCATCATCATCAGTAGCAGCAAGCAGCAACAGCAGATGGTCCACCTACTGGTTATCTGTCATCCGATGTATATTATTAAATGTTTAGTCTACGCCTAAAAGGCAGCAGAGAAATGTAAATGTAAACTTATATGTTTTTCTATAGCGACCGTATGGCCTCGACCCTGCTTATTTTTCAATGAGGCCTCCGTGGATAGAAAATAAAAACAAGATAATAAACAAAGAAATGAACAGATAAATAAACAAACAAACAAGTATGTAAATACATACACAGATAAACCGTTCCAGAACTCTTTTATTCTCTGGCGAATTTAAGTTCTGAGGGATCATTTCTACCGTGAATAATTTTTTTAAAATAAGCATGTAAATAAAACATCAATGGGTCCAATAGGTAGATAAGAATGTGGCCTTTATAAAATTATAATTGTTGATAAAATAATGTGATCATAATCGTAAATCGTATTCGTAAACTCGAGATTTCCACAGCGCCCAACGAAAGCTAAGTCGCGGGAACCAGCTTATTCACAGGCGCCCAGCCAAAACAAAATTGATAGGCAAAATGGGTTCGATTCCAGAGTCAGACAGGCAAGCAGCCAAGCAAGCAAGCTGTGGTTGGCGGTGTTCGGAATTAAATCTGCAGGATAGGTAAGAGGAAGAAAAGGAATCAGGTTAGGATCTGCGGAGAGGAGTGTTTTAAGTTTTGAGTGGAATACCTGAGCTGAGATTGCAAGGGGTGAAGTGGTGGTGAGTTCGTATAGCCATTCGAGCAACGCTCTGCTGAGGATATGAAAACACAAAACCTATAAAAAGGGCGTCTTACGCATATATATATATATATATATATATATATATATATATATATATATATATATATATATATATATATATATATATATATGCACAAACACGTCGTCAGGTAGGATACTTAGTCAGAATGAATTATACAATTGGTGAGATGGCGGAATTAGTTAAGTAACTAAGTAAGTAATGCATTTGTTAACACGCCATATGTCCATCGGCTGAGCGAGGAATCGTAGGCGTGGATAGACACACAATTATAAATACATAACAACGTAAATGAACAAAGGAAGATGCACAGCCATAAAGGCAGACATACAGAGTGACACTCAACCACAAAGGCATACATACAGAATGTCACAAAACACAGGCGTGGGGGCGGTTCAACCCTCCCTCTCCGGCGCCTCTCAGACCAGACCAGACCCGTGCATCATGGACCGCCAGAATGTGGCGCCCCTCTGGAAATGCCCTTACCACCCACGCAAGCAATCATGGAGCGACCACTGCTGTTGTGTCGTTGGTTTGGGTCACCGCCTGTCGACTTTTTGGCCTGCATAATCTTTGTATATACAGTGCATGCGTTCACTGGAGGAGTTTGCTGCATCTATGTTGGATTATCGTAATCGCAAATTCGACAATCGTGCACGTTGCTTCCTCTAAGAAAATATTTTAAGCCATCCAGTCAGTTCGTAGAAAGCGAAGATATCTATAGACGGAAGTCGGATTTTGTGCGTGTGCTGAAGCTTACGCGATGAAAGATAGTTGCTAACTTCGAAGTGAATAATGAGAGAGATGTAAATACAAATTTTCAAATGAAAGTGAGTTGATGCACAGTGAATAGCGTGCCCATTGTGTGCTGCGGCTTTGTGTAGGCCTAGTTGCAAGGGCCCGACAGCGTTACTCCTTTCTTTAACGCTCCTTCACCGTCGTTTGTACTCGGTGTATAAAAGCCTGCGTTGCAAAACAGTTGGCCGATATTCATGTGTCATCTGCTTGAAAACATCTCATGAGTCAACCAATGGTACATGAATATATATATATATATATATAAAACAGTGTCTTATATATATGTCTTATATATATAACAGTGTATTTTATATATATATATATACATAAGACACTGTTATATATATAAGACTGTTATATATATATATAAGACACTGTTATATATATATATAAGACACTGTTATATATATATATATATATATTCATGTACCACTGGTTGACTCATGACATGTTTTCAAGCAGATGACACATGAATGTCGGCCAACTGTTTTGCAACGCAGGCTTTTACATACCGAGTACAAACGATGGTGAAGGATCGTATATATATATATATATATATATATATATATATATATATATATATATATATATATATATATATATATATATATATATATATATATATATATATATATATATATATATAATATATATATATATATATATATATATATATATATATATATATATATATATATATATAGTGGGACGTGGTGGTGTAATGGTATGTTCGATGCCTCGTAACCGGAGGGTCGCGGGTTCGAATCTACCTCACGCCACTGGGTAGCGACCTTGGACAAGTTGTCTGTGAGGAGGCAACGGGAAACCACCTCACTCATCTCATCCCCGGGTGGCATAAAGCCAATGGACCTGCCTTCGGGCAGAAAACTCATCATATATATATATATATAATATATATATATATAAGACACTGTTATATATATATTCATGTACATGTATTCATGTATATTCATATATTCATTTATATAATTATATATATATAAGAGTGTCTGGATATAATGAATACAGGCCTATTTCTTTATACCAGCTACGGGTGGGCAGGTGTGGGTGTCAGTGTGCTGGATTATTCGCGTGTCTGCTGCTCTTCGTTTTCTATTATGTGTATATATTGTTACAGGTCGTCTGGGAACATGGAAGAAGATACCAAGTTGGGTTAACACGGACCTCTAGAAAAACGTATACATTTACAGTTACATTTTACATTCTCCAGCCACAGTGCTCTGGCAAAATGCAGTGGGAAATTCAGAGGGAATGTTAGGATGGTCTTTCCATAACTCATGCCTTATTTCAGAGATTTAAATCTCGGGCTAGTACGGTCCGTGCAGGGGGACCTTAAATGGCGTGGCGCCCATTCAAAGGGGCAGCGGTGGTGAAGGATCGCACTCGATAAATTCATTGCAAAATGAGCAGGGTCGAGGCCAGACTGTCGCTATATAAAACCTATACATTTACATGTATTCTGGCATATGAATTCATGCGCCCTTTTGACTGTCTAACTTTAAAATCTGGGCCCGCCCTCCCAAACACGCAGTTGGCTTCTGCTGACGTTTGTAGGCCTATCTCTGTTACGATCGAAAAGGCCAAAGAAGTCTCTGCTGGAATTCTAGGTGATGATCCGCTTAGCGTCGGTGCGACGCAGCGCCAGTGGCGTTCTCCAGACCAGCTCGCCAGACTGCGCTAGCTTAACTGATCCGCCCCTGGATCACAGCGACATATATACATAGACGCAAGCACGCACGCACGTACGACAGATAAGCAGATATATGTATACGCATGTTGCAACTCCTGATTCAAAGTTTGTATCAAACATCATAGCCCCACACAACTATATAGGCCTAAGCGCAATCTTGTATGAGTCATATAAGCACGTATTATATATATATATATATATATATATATATATAATCTGGTATAGGTCATATAAGCAAGTAATTAATTTCTGCATTTATTATGCGGCACTATCTAATGACAGCATCAGTCGATGGCGCCGAGGAATTGTGAGTTAAGGACTTGCTCAAGGTCCCTACACAGTAACCGTCTCGGAGGAGACTCGAACCCGTACTCTCGGCGTTACAAGCCGAGCGCCCTACCCTATATGCTATCGTGTCCCATATATAGATATATATATATATAATACATGGGGGAAAGGAAATGGGACAGTAAGCGCCTCCAAAAGCCTTTGCTGTTCACCTGCCCACCACGCCACCTTCACGTGGTCTCCCTGTTCTCGAACAGACTGCATGGTGGACGACCGAGTCCTCATCGGTATAGGCGCGAGTGCCCAAGGGCGAAGTGCCTGAAGGACGGATGATGGAGCTCATCAACGCTAGGAGATGTTGTCTCACTAAAACACCGCAAGGAAGTCAACGGGAGACCACCTCTCTACAAATCTCGAGTACACGAATGATGAGGTCACTGGGAACTGTCATTGAGGGCAGAATGGAGGGGAGTAAGACAAGAGGAAGACGCAGACAGATGCTGCTGGATTGGATGATGACGGACGGATACATCAGGCTGAAAGAGAAGGAGTGGCGTCATCGGACGTTTGAACCTGCCTGACCGCAGAGGACCAGAAGAAGATATAATACATACAATAACTATGCATATATATATATATATATATGCATAATGTGCATATGCTGTTTTCCCTGTTTCTCTTGCTTTGTTCTTGTGCTACCATTGTTTGGCAAAATAAAAGATTGGTATAGCCTAACCCTGATCGTAAAGTCGAAAATTCTAAACTTAAAGCGCTATACTTGCAATAATTAGGCCTACCACTGATGAATTTCTCTTGAAGTGGCGCTATATAAATATGCAGTTAGGCATACAATTTCAATTACAGTTAGAAACTACGCGACAGGCATGCAGCAGTTCTTACTTACGTGCCCTGCCAAGTCAGACAAGTCAGAGGGGTTGGCCAGAGGTACTGAGGCCTCTTTGTTTAAGTATTGCTAGTAGCCTACGTGTTTCACTTGGCACAAAAGAGTTTTCGGAAGCTCATCAATTCCATCAAAAGCGTTGACTGACGTTGAAGGAATTTCAGTGATGCTACTTGGACGTGCTTCTACGCGTATGTATATTATAGAAGCCTAAGCATGTAGACATAGCAATGCAGAATTTATATACAACATGTGTGTGTGTGTGTGTGTGTGTGTGTGTGTGTGTGTGTGTGTGTGTGTGTCAATAACAAAGGGTTGTTTGCAACTGCGTGGGCGATATTTAACGCTTTTTGTATGTTGGGCTGTAACTCGGTACGTCTGGAGTCCCCTGGTATATCTGTAGCAGTTTCGCTGGCTCTAACTTCTATTGCTGTAGACATGTAATTGTACCAGATATTGTGCATTTAGCATGATCTGTGGACGTGTGTGAGTGCCTTCCTGCCTGTCTGTCTGTATCACGGTGTGTGCCTGCCTGTCACAGTGCTTGTATCTCTGGTAAATTTTGTTCACATTGTACTGTGCCTAGAGGGTCAAATTTAGATGAAACAGGATACTTTTTTGGAAGAGGAGTGTTTTCAATTTTGAATGAAAGACTTGCTTAGAGATTGCAAGAGGTGCAGTGTTGGTGAGTTCGTAGGATGAGTCAGATAATATGCTCCAATTAGATATTCAATTAATTAATTAATTATTCATTTATTATTCTTTATTTGTTTAAAACACGTATTACGCGAGAATTGTCAGTAATATTTGAATATGTAGCGCGGGTGTATGTTCGCTAAGGGCCAAGATAGAGTCATACAAAAATCATAGTAAAATACTGGGACTTAACAAGTGATTTAAATAATTATAGCGAGTTGGCAAGTCGGGTCTCAGTAATAGGCATTGCCTAATACATCACCGCCAATCTTCTCTCTGTCTCTCTCTGTCTGTCTGTCTGTCTGTCTGTCTCTGTCTCTGTCTCTCTCTCTCTGTCTCTCTCTCTCTTTCAACTGTATCTGTATCCAACTGTCTCTGAAATGTCCTTCCGCCCGCCCTTCTCTGTCACTCCCTTTCTGCCTCCCTCCTTCTCTTACGTGTAGTACATGTAAGCTGCAGATAAAAAATCGTCCAATTAAGTGGCTTCCATAATCTGAGCTGTTATCTTGTTTAGGGTGCTTTAATATCAGTTTTATTTTATCTTTTCCATCCTTTCTTCCTTCCTAGCTGCCTTCTTGCAAACCAACTCCCACCCATCAGTCTGCCCCTCTAAATGACAGCTTCTGCCTCTGTCTGACTCTCCTTTTGTGTCTGTCTCTGTCTCTCTGACTCATCACTTGTTTACATCTGTTGCCTAGCATGTTATATATACACATAATTATTTATAAAGTCGTATATAGTCTACTAGCTTATTCTATCCTAAATCTCACTTATTTCATATGTTCGATATCACTTTTGATATAACAAGTAAATGTAAAATGTAAATGTATCGGTTGTATATAGCGACCGTATGGCCTCGACCCTGCTCATTTTGCAATGAATTTATCGGGTGAGATCCTTCACCACCGCTGCCCGTTTGAATGGGCGCCACGCCATTTAAGGTCCCCGTGCACTGACCGTAGTAGCCCGAGTAGGATTTTAATCAAGGGTATCGACACTGATGGCCACAGGAGCCAACTCTTTGAGAGTGGGATGGGGGAGGGTTACTCGAAAATGTTTCCCCCACTTTTGGCCCTAAAGGTAAAAAATTCCTGGTGCTTGTAATGTTCACGGATGAGCCAAAAGCCAGGGAAGATCTGCTGGAAGAAAAGGGGAGAGATAAGTCATTCACCCAAGAGGTGTTGGGGTATGAAAACCGCGACGAGCAAAAGAAAGCGGTTAAAGAAAGTTTGGAGACATGGAAAGGTCGTTTAAGTCTCGATGGCTGAAAAGGTTGTCGTATCCTTTAAACATATAGGCCTAAGTGCAGTGTTTCTCAAATAATTTGAAAATGTTTTATCTAGACTTCTGAGCTGTGTATCGGTTTGGTTGATTTCTGTTGTTTAAAATGTAGGCAATAAGTGTAGATTGATTTTTTTATTTGCATTTTGTTTTTGAATATTAAAACTTGATTGATACAATTTGGTAATCATTGTGTGTCTATTTTTATTAGAACATACACTGAAGCAGAGTCGCGTGACTCGCAGAGGGGGTGGGTTATAAAATTGGTGGGAGGGTTGGGCGGGGTTCGGTTGCGCGACGCTGTTTTCGGTGATTGACGGAGGAAACTGATTTTCATGTATGTAAATAAGCTGTTAATAGCTGGTGTAAATGGGCACAAAGTTATCCGCTCTTCATTTGTTCGCAGTGATCATCCATTAAATAATGTTAATCTCCATAGACTGATGTATAATACAATCGCTATATTCAAGTGTAATGTTATTCTCCACAGGTTTTTATAAGAAACGACTGTCTTTTTCAGTTTAAAGTGTAACGGTTTGTTTAATTGTGACTTTACTTTTTGTTAGTTAAGCCAAACTGTTTAAAAACGTAACGGTTTTTCATCTAGAACATTTGTAAGAACGTCAACGGGCAATGCTGCCATATGATGTCATTAAACCTTTGGTTCTACTATTTATTTGAGAGCAAATGAATACGTTGTATAGCTTCTACATAAACCGTGTCTGTGTCGGAAATATACGTATAGACCTTGATCGGATACCTACAGTACAACATAGTTACATGCCTGACTTAATACTTGCGAACGACGGATATCGGCACAATGATTATCAACTTGTTTCAAAATAGAAGGGCTCGCCAATGTTGGCCTACTCGTGTTAATCGATGCATTTTTTACAAGCAAGTCTATAATAACGACATTGCTGTCTAATAGGACGTAGCGGCGCACTATAAATTGGTAGGTAATATAGATGCCCGTATGACTACATGTATACATAGGCTATGTACGTACATATTAATATCAGTATGTGTGTAATATGTATGCATGAATATAATATTATGTAGGCCTATATATGTAAATGTGAATATTTGTATATATGCATATACTTATGTAATTACATGTGTAATTGGAAAAAAGACCCAACTTTTGGAAGCATCTTTGCCAGGTCAGAAAGATGTTTCAAGTTTTCTGCTCCAATTGCGCCCCTAGCGAACTCAGCAATTAAATGAGAAGACTAATTGTACACTGAACAGAGGGCGAGGGAGACGACTGACCCCCCGCCGTCATAGACATAAGCCAAGGCTAAGTAGAATGAAGTCGCTAATACTTCATACCCATGGCTTCATCTCGGCTCCGTCCCTTGTCTTGTGTCAGCTAGCTAAAGTTCAGTTCACATGATAATCAACTCACTGGTCACCAACAACCATGTTACAATACTGCCCCCTTTAAAGCTGTCCATCTTCAGTTTCAAACACTATCCACCGTAGTTGTCTGACTGCCTGGCTCTGGATCTTGACCTGTATACAGAACCCTTTTACCTATCGATTTTATTTTGACTGAGCACCTGGGAATGAGCTGGTTCCCGCGACTTAGCTTTCGTTGGGCGCTGTAGAAATCTCGAGATTACGATTAAGATCTATTACAAGAAGAAATAGAAGAACAGTTCCTTGAGCTCAACACAAGACAATCACTGGTCACCAACACCATTAAGATCGATTTTCGTTTTGCGTTGTCAGGTCGAGAGCGCCTCTATTGAGTTTCCTTTGAAGAGGCGCTCTATAAATCAGGGATTACAGTTACAATTCTTATGAATAGTTTATCCATAGCATATTTCTTGGCACAGGCTTAATCTCACCTGCGGAGCAGTGCAGCTGAGAACAGTCACACTGCGGTTCGGCGAGATCCGTGCTGACGCAGAGACAACCCTGTCTGCAGGGTCCACCATCTTCCTCTGACCCTCCTTCTGCTCCCCCTCGTCTCTGGAGACAATTCTCTTCGTCGACACCCGTTATTCCGACCCCATCAATGACCTTCACCCTGACCGTCTCGCATTGGCAGCTGCTGTAGAAGACGTTCCGTATCTGGCCCTTGAACCTCGGCTGGAACGTGACGGACGGTAGCGCCAGTTCCTCGAGCCGCTGGTTGAACTCGACGGGGATTCCTCCGACGAAGACGAAGCTACTGTTTCCGTTGCCGAACTCGTCGTCTGTTCCGAACGAAAGCTGCCTGACCGTGATCCCGTCGACCGTCAGGAAGGTCTCCATCTTCTTCCGGCGAACCTCCACACGGTGCCAGCGGTCGTCGTCATACCCACCGCCCTGGACCAGCGCCACGTGTCCGTCCTTACCATCTACGATATTCAGCACGAGCCGTACCTTACCCTCCGTGAGCATCACCTCGAAGAAGTCGTAGGTGCCTCGGTCATCGACGTACCACAGAAGACCATCGCTCTGCCGGGTCTTGAAGTCGAAAGAGAAGAATCCATTCTGGCATCCAACCCAGGGAGGGAAGCGTGCGTACGAGGTCTCGCTCCCTGGTAGGGTGAGACCCTGTCTACCGCCGGGGAGAAACACGAAAATGGTCAGTGCCAGTCGGACGATGGCGCTGGCAACAGAATTCATCGTTCGACGATCGGGAAATCTGACGAATTGTCGACAATCACTAACTGGAACAGAAATCTAAACCGCTCTTCCATATCGATCCTCTCCCGATCGATCGAACGCCCCAACTGAGGCTTGATATCCTTGATTCCAGAACATGTCAAGCGAGGCCTTCATTTCAAATTTAACCACGCGATGAACCAATTTTCATTTGTCCGGCTCTCTACCTGTACATGGATGCTTCTATGTATCCGTGTGTCATTCTCACTTAACCAACCGTGTCCGGTGCGCCTGTGCCTCTGTAAAGCCACCGACAGACGGACTCTACGGCCTGTGATGGTGCAACGCGAGCCACCAGATTTATCGTCGCTCTTTGTTGGTTTTTAAGATGTCATTTAAAAATGGTCCACCGCTTAATTTTATATTTCAACCCAGCTTAGACGAAGATAGAGGTTGGTCTCGTGATGTAACGAACTGTAAATGTGAATCTACCATAACAATAATAACTCGGGGCTAATACTATTATAGGCCTTATTCGTCTATTGCTCTTTCCTCGCACTAATGGGTATCGACTGTCGCACGGTGGCGCCAGGTTAGGTCGTTTTGAAATGGCTTATAATGGGAGCTGATTGGCTAGAGTGAATGGCAGAAACGATGCCATTCAGACAGACAGACAGACACGCATATAGACACACACACAGACACACTAATACACGCACAGACACATACAGACAGACACACATACACACAGAGAAGCTTAGTGTTGTCAATTCTTGCTCCAGGCTTATACGTTGACGTTGGTTGATTATGAAGGAGAAGATGATTATGATGATGATGTTCTTCTTCCTGATATCATGTGTTTCTACAAACCGATGGCTCAGATGTTGATGTATCACATAGGGTCTACGCTTGTGTATAGTTCTACTGTCAGAAGTGGTTTTAGTCAATATATGGTACTGACAATGTATATGATATTTTTCACGCGATGCAGAGATGTAAAAATCTAATGTGATTCATGGCCTATACATACATACATATGTGTGTATATGTATATATATATATGCCTAAACGTGTCAGAGAGTTCACGAGAAGAAATACTATCAGAATAAATTCATTATTAATTTCCAGCAATAGCGTATTGATTCTGACTGAATTTGTTGAATTATCAAGTATAGGGCTAACTGCACAGCGCTGTAGAATATAGGTTCTAGGGCTAGCCGTTCTGTGCTGTTCTGTGACGCAGTCTTAATTAATGCTATTGTGTTCCTATTAGAGCTGGGTATCAGTATTTTAAGCCGATATCGGTTTTCAGTTTTTTCTCGATACTATGGTTTCGATGTTTCTAGCTATCGGGTCAGTGGCGGATTTAGCTATGAGCGTGGGGAGTTTGCCACCCCCGCACCACTCTTGGTTATATGCCGGCGCCTCTCAGACCGTGCGTGGTGGTCTGCCGAATGTGGCGCCCCTCTTGAAATGCTCTTGCCCCTCCACGCAAGCAGTCGTGGAGCCGCCACTGTATCGCGTATGATCTAGTAAATCTACAAAAAGACCCTAAACATATTTTCGGTGGGATTTGTGTCCCGTCCAAAGAGCATAAATCAGGAGAACAGTTGAAAGGGAATTAAGTTCACTGTCTTTTGACAGAAACATGTTACAAGTCATTAAAACTCTGCTTGATACCACCGTGACCAAAACGTGCATAACACAGCCTATCTATAGGGCCTACGCATGCTGTCTATAAGCGCCTCTATGTATTCAAGCGCTTATGGGCAAAAATACAATGACATGTATAATAATTAAACGCGTATAATAGTGCTTATGGAAGGGTATATGTGAATAACTTAACGGTGGTCTGTTACCCTTGGGCGCTGGTGTGACACATAATATGTACGATGTGAGTACACCTAGTGGAATAGATGATCTCGTGTTGCATTCTTTGTCTACCGTTGCTGCCTGACTGTCCGTCCACGTCTGTTTGACTGTCTGTTTGCAAGTGTCCCTCCACGCATCTGATCATCTGCCCATAAATAGTAAGTAAGTAAGTAATGCAGCAGGGACACTTGCTGGCTCACTGTCCACGTCTGTTTGACTGTCTGCAAGTGTCCCTCCACGCATCTGATCATCTGCCCATAAATAGTAAGTAAGTAAGTAAGTAAGTAATGCATTAATGCATTTGTTAAAACGCCATATGTCCGTCGACTGAGCGAGGAATCTACTGTGTTGGCGCATGCATTTCTGTAGGACATTTGCGTTTATGGTGATAACCTAATCGTGCGGCGATACGACCAAATTGTGCAATTGTTGAGGTAATTATTTTACTTTTTAAATACAATTTTGCACCAGTATTAACCGAATTCTGAATTTTACATCGAAATTATTTTCTGTTTACTGGATTTGTGCAATGATAAAATCCTCTAGGTCTGAAGGTGCCCTGGATGGACTGACGAATTATGATTATGATTAGAAGGGCGGGGGCTGTAATGGCACTTGGCCGATAAAGGGTTTCATCAGATGTCCTTGTCTTTATGTTTTGTCCGTTCGTCTACCTGTCTTTTTGTCTGTGTATCTATATGTCTGCCTTCGTCTGTTTGTCTGTCTACACTCAGCTCATCTGTCTCTGATGCTGAGACAGATGAGATGAGGATCATTCATATCATTCGGACTATAAATTGTACACATGGTGAAGACTGTGGAGATGGAAACAAAAAAGTCCAAGGTCAGAATACATGTAGCTGGAAAAGATGCAGCCAGTGTGGAGTGGAAAACTGCTTAGTATAAACACAGAGAACAAATAAATACAGACAGACAGACAGACAGACAGACAGACAGGTGAAGAGCATGGTGCAGAAGAGCAATTTAGTAAATCCCACCCTGATCAGTCTTCCCATTTCCCTCAGCTTAAAAACACCCCACCCTAGCCTCCTCTCCCTCCTCTCTCTGGTCTTCTGGCAACCGGTCTTGGTTCTTGACATGGCATCTTTGAACAACCCTACGGACTTGACGCAGCGCCGGTGAATAAACTGATGCCCTGCGCTTAGCTTTTAAGTAGCGCTTTATAAATTCGAGTTTGCGATTACGACTAAATGAAAAACTGCCACAAGACAATACGAATCTATTCGCACATCGCATTGCTGTCTTTCTCGTTCAATTAGAGTTTAGTGAAAGTTCAAATCGTAGCTGGGAAACGATTGGTGGCGCTGCTGTGCTCCGAGTGGCATCACTTGTGGGCATTGATGACGCCGTTGATCCAGTGCAGGAAGTAAGGCATGTTCGTGAAGATCTGAGGGACTCTTCCGTCGCAGCCCGGATCCACAAGTGAGGTAACCCCAGCCAGGTAGAACTGGGCATCGACTAAACAACTCAACGGTCCTCCGAAATCACCCTGCAACAGTTTGAGCAACAGCAGCAAAAGAATTATTCGCACAAGCAGGCTAGACATTGTAGGCCGTTTTACTATTAAAAATCATTCAACTGTATTTCTATCTGTCAGGGAAAACTTTAGGCTACACTCCCCAAAGTTTGTAATAAAGTTTATTCTTCACTTCGATTCTACTTAAAATATACATTTGCATCAGTTGCGATTTGGTCAAGCGGAATTAAGGGTTGTCATTATTGCTGTTGCAATTGTTGTTGTTATTATTATCATTAAGCTTATTATTATTATTATTATTATTGATGTTGTTGTTGTTGTTGTTGTTCTTCTTCTTCTTCTTCTTCTTATTATTATTATTATTATTATTATTATTATTATTATTATTATTATCAGGAACAAAAACGTTACTGCTAGACTTAAAAAGGGCATCCAAACTAAATGTTCTCTTCCCCACTGAGAACATTATTATTATTATTATTATCATCGTAATCGTAATCCCGGGATTTCTACAAGCGCCCATCGAAAGCCATGTCCGGGGACCAGCTTATCACAGGCGCTCAATCAAAACAAAATCGATAGGCAAAAGGGTTCGGTTCCAAGGTAGAGGTCCAAAAGTCAGGCAGAAAGACAGAGATATGCCTACTAAACTTATTGCTGGTTGTTGTTGTTGTTGTTGTCGTACCTATGACTCACCTGACATGGTCCGGTGGTGTGCGAGACCTGGTCATAGCCGCAGACCTCAGTGCGCAGGACGAGGCGATTGATGATGAGCTCACAGTTGACGTCACCAATGAGATCAATGCCACTGCGCAGAAGGATGTCCGAATAGCTGCCGCCCACTTAACAGAAAATGTTATTAAATCGTATATTATTAATAATTTCATTAAATATACGTTCTGTTTCGTGCGATTAAGCTCATCCTACGTTCTCATAATTATTTTTTATCCACACTGGTCTTTCATCTCGCAGGGCCGGTCATTTATGGCTACCCACACCATTTGGTTATTCATGACCCTCTCAAGCTGCTTAATTTGTGTCCACGCTGACTGCACTGTACTTCAGCAGGCGGCCACTTTGGACTAGAAACATGACCTCTGGCATAGTCTACCTACCGAGCATGCTCATACTACTACTACTACTACTACTACTACTTATTGTTATCATTATTATTAAATTATTATTATTAAATTATTATTAGTATTAGTATTATTAAATTATTATTATTAAATTATCATTGAAGCCGGGAAAACAGGAGACACTGTAAGAAATAAACAGACCGAAAGAGGTAAGTTTTCAGCTTGGAACGGAAGACAGATATGTCAGATAAAGATCGATCTTAAAGGGGGAGAGACAGAGACAGAGACAGACTGAGACAGACAGAGACAGACTGAGACAGACTGAGACAGACAGAGACAGAGACAGAGGAGAGATCGATGGACGTGACATGTAGGTTACCTTCGGTGACTCCCCATCCAGTGACGAAGCAGTTGGGGTTCTGCACATAGCTGGTGTCGTTGGTCGGGGGCAGACAAATCGGTCGGATGGTGGGTGAGGTGAAGTTGTAGGGAACATCGAACCTCAGCAGAGCCAAATCATTCAGAAGCGTCGTCGGATTGAAACCCGGATGCTAAGCGAGTAATGTAAATAAATTTGAATTGTAATGTAATGTGAATTTATAATGTAAAGATGTAATGTAATGCAACACGAATAGGGGCCTGTAATGATACAGTGTAAATACGTTTTAAAGATGTTAGCATTTGAGTTGTAACGTAACGTGAATTTGTAATGTAAATATGTAATGTAATACAAAACAAATAGGGGCCTGTAGTCATGCAATTTGATGTTATTTTAATGTAATGTAAATATGTAATTTAATGACGACAATTTGGATATCACCGTAAATAGCAAGCTAGTGATAAGTTCGAAAATTTAAAGAGTTACGATAGTAACACAATGTAGACCTACTAGACCTAGAATACTCGTAGGCCTAATTTATTTATCGCCAAAGTAATCAGCTTTTCAGTTAATTAGACCTATTAATAAACGTTATCAATGAATCTGAAAAGGATTCGACTGATAAAGTAGACTATAGCTGAATGCAACATTAGCCTACATCAGCTGTTTATTATCTGTTTATTCAGGTGACGAGGGTGGTCCCCGTCATCATATGCCGAGGTTAAGAAATACGAAGTCTCTAACACTTTATGCCTTCTCCTTCTCCTTCTCCTCCTCCTCCTCCTTCTCCTTCTTCTTCTTCGCGTCCTTCTTCTTCTTCGCGTTCTTATTATTGTTATAATAATAATAATGTTATTATTATTACTATTACTATTATTATTACGCATTTAGACGATAATTATGATATACCTTCAGCATTCGCGGGAAGTTTAAAATGTGAGCTGCCGTTGGATTGCTGTGGTCTTGTTTGCGCCTCAGCCGAAAGATCCTTCCACCTCTTAATAACACAACACTTCGGACGCGTTTCTATAGAGGCGTGAAGACAAATGTGTTACATTACCTTTTTACACTTTTCTGCCCTGGCCAGGATTTGAACTCCCGACCTTTGGTTTGACAGTCGAGCATGCTAACCAGTAGACCATTTCTAGACACGTAATTGTAGGTCTGTGGTGTGAAACTTAACTATAATGATTTGGTCTTCGGTGATGGTGCGCAGTTGTGTAGCTTCATCGACGGGGTCCGATCTGCGGTGCACTCCAGCGAGCGCCACCAGCTGAGCTCTGAGCAAAACACAAGGTCAACAAAGGTCAAAGTAACGAACTACATTATGTGCACTTAACTACCAATGTTCATAATGATTTATATGAATACTATCCTATTCCGCGCAGACCATCTGCACGCTAGTTCGGCAAACTGTCCCATATGGAGATAATTCACTGTTGTTTCCCTTATCTCCTTCTCCCCTCCACCTAACTGGACTAAATGGACCACCGACAGCCCGAGCGACCGTCCTGCGTAACTGTATTAAATGGACCAGCTACCACGGCTTATATATATATATATATATATGTGTGTGTGTGTGTGTGTGTATAAAAGATGGATGGATGGATGGACGGACGGACGGACGGACGGACGGACAGACAGATGGGTGGATGGGTGGGTGGATGGATGGTGGATGGATGGATGGGTGGATGTGTGGGTGGGTGGATGGATGGGTGGATGGATGGGTGGGTGGATGGATGGACAGACGGACGGACGGACGGACGGACGGACGGACGGATGGATGGATGGTCTCAAGTCTCAACAGAGAGTATGCAGAGCAGTGTACAGATTACTGTTATTGCTCATCCTCGATGCAATGCGGTCCATGCTGGAACTATCGGCTATGGATGGGAATCCGTTGGTTGGGCGTTACGTGTATGCGGGAGCCATTCACTGGTGAGTTTTCTAATTAATCTAGCATTGCTTGCTGAACTTTCTGTTCTTAATGACATCTAACATAGTTTAGGCTAGCGTTGGGAGCGCCTCTGTTTAGTTTAACTCGAAGCGGCGCTATACAAATTTCTAATTACAATAACTTACGTATTGTTGAAGACACACTGTGCGGCCGTGACGCCCCAGTTGGGGCCGATAATGACGCCCCCACAGACGAGGGTTCGAGAGCCGGCGTTGTCCTCTTCGATGGACAGTTGCCAGGGCCAGACAGCGGGGTCCGTCACCTCACCTCCAATGATCGCAGCATCCACCTGATTCGCTGGGGGCTCAGGAACACCACACGTCACCTGACCTACACAGGCCAATCAGACCAGTCAGTTAATAATAATAATAATAATAATAATAATAGTAATAAAAATAATAATACTAAAAAGGAGGAGGAGGAGAAGGAGGGGAGGAGGAGAAGGAGAAGAAGAACAAGGAGGAGGAAGAGGAGGAGAAGAAGAAGAAGTGTTAGCGACTTCATATTTTTTAACCTCGGCATATGAGGGCCGGAGGCCATCCCTCTCCCTCGCCCCTGAATAAACAACCATCCACCGACGTCCTATACTTTATGATTACGGCGCTTTGAAAGTCATTCTATAAGATTAGATCAGATCAGACCACGTGACTTATAAAAGACTTCTATAGCGGCGCAGTTATCATGACACACGGGGAACCAGTCGATGGGAAACCATAAGAACCCAGAAAAGCGGACTCCTTAGACTAATCATCAGCAATTAATCGGATTACCATGGGTCAGTTTTTGGTGCGCCATCGAAGAAAGTCTTCTTATTGTTTATCTTAAACGAGTAGAAGCTGCCATGGGCACGAATTGTTAGCGCCTTCATTTTCACAGTCTCGGTATATCGAAGCGAGTCCTCTCCCTCCCCGTCAAATCTCCCATTGAGGGTGATCATGTACCGCGCTATAAAAATAAGTTGACCTTAAGTAGGCTAAATTATATATAGTTGACAGTGTGGACTAAATTGTATTAGACTTGATCTTGTTGGATTAACTCTAAATCATACTATACATCAGACAAGCTAGAGTTGTAAACATTCATCAAATAAAATTAGATAATCCTAACTTATCAGGTTCGAAGTTTGTTGCACAGGATGGGTTCAGCGTTTAGGTCCACACAAGACGAAAAGTCGGCTACAGAATTGGAGAGAGGAAGAAGCAGTAGGAGGACAAGAAAGGGAAAGGAACGAGCTGAAACTACATCTCCGAGTAGAGTCTGCCTGAGTTATCCGATCTTGATCGATCTCGATCGATGGAGAAAATGGTGAATGAGCGAAACAAGGACCACGTGACATCTGCATGTAGGAACGCTTTCAGAAACTTTGTAAGAGTGTGAACCTGCTGTTTGGCCCTTTGAGTTGTCAATTCTCACAATGCATTGCATTGGCAAAAGCCACCATCACATAACTTGAAACTTGAAACATTCAGCGCCTTCGAGAGGTTCGTGTGCATAAGGCGCTATACAAATTCCCAGCTCCATTCATCCATCCATCCATCCATCCATCTATCCATACATACATACATACATACAAGAGTCCAAGACAAATCACACACAAACCAAGTAGTCTACTTGTTAATAATTAGTTCTGTTAACTATCATCCAATCTAATGTACTTGATACGGGCCCCTAAAATATGCATATATACCTCTAAAATGCCTGTTAACGAGCGTTATATGTAGGCCTGTATATAAGAAATTAGTCCTAATGACCTTAAGTTGCGAAAGCACCATTATTAAACCACCGTGGCTAATAAGCGTTAATAATTGCAACATCTATGCTCGACTAACCTGAAATACGAACAGCAGAGACGCAGAGTAGCAGCGCAACCTGCAGAAGGATCCACTTTCCAAAAGACGCCATTGCTCTTAACTGGAAGGAACTACAAACTTCAAGCGTCAGATATACAGACAATTATTGATCAGGAGAACCAGTCGACTTGATCGAACAGCCTTCGAACATCGCAGGAACTGAATGCAGCGGGGAACTGGACGCCTCTTCTACCTGCGCGATGACGTGTAAGAAACCCCGCCGGCGGCGGCGACAAACGCTATCGAAGGCTTTCTATAGGTCGCACGGCAAGACAGCTGTAGCTGGTGTCCGCTTGGACGATATTAGTCGTGAGAAACGGCCTTCGTCTCACATCTGTCGCTGTTGATAGGCGCCTGGTTAGGTCTTATCTCGCCAGGGAAGGACATCTTGAAGGCCTTGTAGTAATTAGCCTATTATACCGATTATATAATAAGTATTTCACACTTTGTAGAAATATTCGTAATTTCAGGGTAAGCATAAAGCATGCGCCATACGCCATACTGACCAACAGTGTTTCGAGCTGACATAATCAAGTCAGCATCCTATAAGGGAGAATTAAACTATTGCCAGACTGATGAATTTAGGCTTAATAATATCACAACAATAACTACAGCGCCTATTAATTGCCTCGGAAAAATGCTTAATGATGATTGCTATGATAGTTAGTTAACTACACCGGCTGCCAACTGATGAGTCAATTAGCATTATAGTAGAAAAACCTATCAAAACTACTTGTCTGACATCTGTTATTAGATCAATTTTCAACAAATCTCCGATGGCTTTGATCCTAACTTCCATCCACTTGTCTTCAGCTTCTTCAAACCTGCAGCACCCCTGTCTGAAATTCACAACTTCATTGTCTCGTCGCTAACGAGCCATCTACAGACCTCATTCAAAAGTCTGCCCGCTTCAAGGAATGCTTCGACGTCCAGTGTTGTCCACTGACCGTTGTCCAGGTAGTACCGTAGCTTCAGAGAAAGAGGAGGAGGAGGAGGAGGAGCAGAAGAGGATGAGAGGTAGGGGCGGAGTAGGAGACAGGCTGCTTCCTTCTTATAGTTATTTGACTTTTGGTCTAGGCCTCTTCTCAAAAATTAATAATAATAATTAATAATAATAATAAATAATAATTAGTAACTTCTAATGTGTCGGTGCATCAACCGATGGCGCACCAAAACGAAGCCACAATCAGGTCGATACCCAGAAGGTCAGTCCCCACGACAGAGAGGCAGCCTGTGGTGTATAAGCAATTTGAAACAGGTTTTAAGTTGAGAACGAAATGACAGAAGCGACTGAGCAGAACAAACGGACAAGGGAGGGTGTCCCAGAATTAGTCAAGTAAGTTAACACTGCCTTTCTCTTGACAATAATTTGCCAAATTATCGTTCTAAATCTGCCTCGACTTCATTTCAAAACGTGAAATTTTGGCCGAGGTCGGTCGAAATGTAGAAAGCTAAATCACAAAAGCGTGAAGCATCCGCGGGCGAAAGGCGTGATACACCAGTTTCTCGTCAAGTCATAAGATCTCAACGAAGTTCCGGGCAAAGCCCCACCCGCCAAAGATAGTAAGGATCTTTTTAAATATCTATTAATGATATTGGTCTTTTGTATGTCAACCTGATAACCTCCGACATACTTTATCAGAAAGAGTGGAGTGGCTGACTTGACTTGACCACTAAGCTTCCAAGGGGGGTATTGTATGGATCTCAGCCTTATTTTTTATCATGGTTACGAAGCTGACCTTTTTGGCCTAGCGCTCGAACTCCTACCCGCTTGGTAAAACCAAACCTGCCAAAATCCTAAGACACAGCTGAGAAGTGGCAGCTTGGTGCTGCACCTTTGAGAGGTTTTTATGATACAGATGCAGTCGACGCTGGCAGGCACAACAGAGTTAAGCAACATGAAGTAAGACAGTAAGTAAGTAAGACATTTGTTAACACGCCATGTGTCTATCGGCTGAGAGAGGAATCGTAGGCGAAGTATCTGGCTGGATAACCATTCACAGAATACCAAAGCACATCTGGGCAAAATCAGCCGACCAACCTTTAATACCAAGCTCTACATGGTAACAGATGATAGACTTCTGTCTTACTGCGAGGCCACCGTCAGACACTGCAGAGACCACAGTGATATTAATTCAAGTGGCTGTGGTTTGATGTAGTAACAAATAAAACATCAAACTTGATGTGGAATATCCACTCAGAATCAGTGGCAAGAAGATAAAGACGATCTCTACAGGATTCGAAAGCATGGTGATCATAAGTTCATTGATTGAGATAGTGCCAACAATTCATGGCGTGGTGATCATAAGTTCATTGATTGAGATAGTGACAACATTCATGGCGTGGTGATCATAAGTTCATTCATTGAGATAGTGCCAACAATTCATGGCGTGGTGATCATAAGTTCATTGATTGAGATAGTGCCAACAATTCATGGCGTGGTGATCATAAGTTCATTGATTGAGATAGTGCCAACAATTCATGGCGTGGTGATCATAAGTTCATTGATTGAGATAGTGACAACATTCATGGCGTGGTGATCATAAGTTCATTCATTGAGATAGTGCCAACAATTCATGGCGTGGTGATCATAAGTTCATTGATTGAGATAGTGCCAACAATTCATGGCGTGATCATAAGTTCATTGATTGAGATAGTGCCAACAATTCATGGCGTGGTGATCATAAGTTCATTGATTGAGATAGTGCCAACAATTCATGGCATGGTGATCATAAGTTCATTGATTGAGAAAGTGCCAACAATTCATGGCGTGGTGATCATAAGTTCATTGATTGAGATAGTGCCAACAATTCATGGCGTGGTGATCATAAGTTCATTGATTGAGATAGTGCCAACAATTCATGGCGTGGTGATCATAAGTTCATTGATTGAGATAGTGCCAACAATTCATGGCGTGGTGATCATAAGTTCATTGATTGAGATAGTGCAAACAATTCATGAACACCGTTTATATACACGGAATATCTATCTGCTTTCCTTTATAAAGCTCTAGTGAGTTATAAACTGCTGCTTTGCCTGTAGATTTCCACCACTCTTGCTGAAAATGCCTAACAAGTATTCCTGCAGATATCCACGATTATTCATATGATACATATATGTATTTGTATGTGAATATGTGCATATAAATGTATGTATCTTTAATAGATCAATACAAAATACATGTACATGCTCTGCATGTTTCGTTTGCAAATTCATCAAGAATCAACAGAGGAGACTTGTTGCATTGCTCGACAGCTTTAATCTGCTATGCAGCACGTTCCGTTCCGCTAATGATACACATTCATCCACACCTGACCAAGCATGATACTCTCCTTTTAAATATAATTACACATATTATATCATCAAGTCAGCTGAAAAACATTTCAACGTACAATTGGTGTCAATCCTTCCAAAAATGACTTTTTCAATGCCACCTGCGAAGGAATGACCCACGAAACTGGAATAGCAGTTTACTCTTTTGTCCACATTTACATGTTTATTTTTTACAGTCTGTTTATTAATTTATCAGTAACTTTACTCGTTCGCATTATGGTACACAATATTACATTACATTTAGTTACATATAAAATGCAGTTTCCTTTATATTTGCCAAGCAGTCTTCTTGCCATTTTCAACAATTTTTCTCATCGGAATTTATGTCATGCATTTGCTGTTCTCTACAAAAATCTATATAATAATAGGCTTAGACAGTTGTACAGTCTGGTTGTATGTGATGGTGAACAATGGTGCTATCTGGCGAATAATATGAGAACAAGAATGGTTGTTTAGAAAAGGCGATATGCTGGGGTCAAGTTCTCAACATCTGGACATCTTTGGCAATTGCTTTCTGGCCTCTAGCTAATGAAGAGCAACAGGGAATTCCCCCAGAAATTACATTTGCGCATTAGAGTCAGTTTGGTTATTACAATCAGAACCTTTGTTCCAAAGTGTGTACTCTGTAACCTCAATTCCTCATCGTTTCGTTATTGTTCTTTATACACTATTCTACAACATAATCAGAAATAACAAAATCCTACTCTAATAGGTCCGGCAGCCTGCGCAGTACTTTATCAGTTAGAAATGCCTCTTCAGAACTGACTGACCCCTTGAAATGACTTGCAGGGGCAGCCTGGTGACCGTTTTGACCGACTGACCACCACCACTCAGTGCCTGGCACCTCTGGAACGGCGATGGGGGGTACGTGGCAACTGAACACAAATATACTTCATTTTAATGTTATCACACGACTTGCTCATGAACTCCATGCGAGGACCAACCAAGACGCACTGGCTGTATTTGCACTTGGTGCACGGGTGATTGGCACGCCAGTTGTAGTAACGTAGGGGGCTCGAATCCGTGTACTGCCAGGTTGGTCCTTCATTCCTCTTGTGCAAGCCTGTAACAGAAACCATACTATATTATATTCTTACAAAATATCAATGTCTTGGTGATACAAACATACTAACTATTTACCTCAATCAGTTACTCGGCTAATCACTGATTGTACCATCAGTCAGGTAACCAGCTGATTATATCTTTAATGTCTTCATAATTACACTGGTTATCTTTTCCAGACTGGGTCCAGTTTAAAGTTACTGTTTTCGTATACAAGGTGCTTCATGGTCTAGCACCAAGTTACCTTGCCGACTTATGCTTTCCAATCACACTTAGTCCCACCAGGGCAAATTTAAGATCAGCTTCCTCTGGCCGTTTTAACCAACTTACCAAAAATACTTGTGGCTATCATTCCTTTTTGCACACTGCTCCTTTTCTGTGGAATTCACTACCACCAGCTTTGCGGGCCCTTTTCTTTCTTTCTCTTACCTCATTTGGCAAACAACTGAAGATTTATCTATTTCCAGCTACCTGCGCTCTGAAGCGAATTCATAAATTAGTCTGATATAAGAATTTGATTAATAATAACAATAATAACAATAGTTACAAAAATTCCATTTACATCACCCTAACTAGAAGTAATTTTACATTAAAAGTCATTTTTAAACAAGCCCAGCAATCCTTGCCTATCCAGAACTGTGACTGGTCATTAAGACTCCAAAGCCAGGTGAGGTGGTCGAATGACTGGATGTGGGTCAGATGACCTCCATCCTTCTGGCAGGCAGCCTCTGCTTCAGCCCACGTCAGACGGACAGAACTGGCCATGAAGCAGACACTGTTGTACGATGTCCAGCCTACGAAAATTCAAAACTGCCTACACTTATGACAACAACTTTTACAGATGCACATATTTTTACTCTGTGAAACACTGGAATGTGACTATAAGAATACCTCAGAAGCCCCATTAAACATACTGTTTCTCAAAAAAGTAAGGTATGTATACTGTTTAAAAAATATAGGAAACATATTGTTTATCGAAAAAATATGCTAAACATGTCATTTCTCAAAAAAGTAAGCTATGCATACTGTTTCTCAAAAAAGTAAGCTAGGTATACTGTTTAAAAAAAATATAGGAAACATTGTTTATCAAAAAAATATGCTAAACATGTCATTTCTCAAAAAGTAAGCTAAACATATTGTTTTGCTAGAAAGCAATCGAAAACAGGTTGATGGACAAAGGCTGCCATACCCGCAGGGCAGAACGTTTTCTGACCCTCTTGAAGGAACGGCACAAAGTTTTCCATTTTCAGCATTTCACCCCCAGGCTCAGCAGTCGAGTCCTTCATCATCGTCGTTTGGGCTCTGCCTCCGTTGCCCCCCCAGTCCCAATGCTGCCACTGGTCTCCAGTGCAGCGGAACATCTTGGAAGAGCTCTGGTCAAGGTACAGCAGCCCTTTTGTTTCCTGGGTGCATGGCTGTGGAATATTCTGAAAGCACCAACTACATGTTAGCCAGGAAAACATATTCTTATTACTATTGATCACGATAATTTATTTTTACCACATTTTATATTATTATTAATGTCAATACTAAAAATGAGCACATTTTGCACATGAAAATAGGGTAAATTTAAGATGCATCGAAGCCTAGATGCTAATTTTTTGCGGCACTCCTTCAAGATGACCCCATTAAAACAGCGGCAGCCTCTGATGAATATATACCGGCTACACAAGAAAGAAGCACTGATAGTACAGATGTCTGCCCTGGATAAAGAATTTTTGTTTTCCAAATAATATTTGGGAATGTAATGTAATATGTATTGTAATATAATATAATGTAAATGGACATTTATATGGTGCCACTTCAAGAAAACTCAGCAGCTCTCCTCCCAACCCAGCAAATCAATCTATTCTAGAATAAAATGGCTTTCAGTTTTCGATCGGGTGAAGGCGGGGTGGGGTGAATGGACATTAACACAAAGCACATAATGTAACGTCCACCCAAAAGCTGTACCACTTTGTTTCGCGATTTCTGGTTTGAGGCTGACTTTGCTCCGCCACTTCTGCTGCCAGGTTTTTGTGGTAGCAAGGCCTTTCCATGTCCTCCGCTGGATCTACTGCTGTCTTTGTTTGAAGCTGATCTGTGCCGGCCTCCTTGCTCCGTGGTGGTGCTCTTGGGTATCTCTTCCTGGTTTCCGCCAACGTAGAAAGACAGGTCTGATTCCAGAAGAGTCGGAATACTGTCAGCGACGCGGTCAAAGTAGTCATCGTAGTCATATTCTTCACTCGTGTCCTCATCTCGGTCAAAAAGTCCAAACTAAAATTATTAAAAACTGTGTTTACGAACAATGGTTGAAGTTTCAGTGATTTTTTTATGAAACACGAAAACATGTATGTGGCAGAAGCATGGTGAGGAAAAATAATATATCTGTTATATACTGATTTGCATATCTGTGTGTTAAAAATTTTCGTAATAATATATATATATATATATATATATATATATATATATATATATAAATTTCTAATGGTTTTTTCTTATTTGACTGCTACAGAAATCTAATATAATACCAGGAGCATGCTGTGGTCTAGTGGTTATCATTCCAGACTGCCAACCCAGAGACTGGGGATTCAAACCCCTGCCATGGCAGAAAGCTCTTCAAAATATCTGGTGCACTTGTGGCCCCTACCCAACTCAGCTATAAAATGAGTACACTGACCACACACTGTCAGTGGAAATATCAGGCGGCGAGAGACAAGACTGGCCACATGCCTTCATATACTGAGGCAAAGAAAATGAAGGTGCTAGCACTTCATACCCATGGCTGCATCTTGGGGTTATTTTAAGGGGTTCTCTTCTACAGTTACAATTACATCTAATTTTACAAAGTTGTAACTAGTAAAGTGTAATTATTTCTCCTACTATGAAACATTCTTTTGTAACAGAAAAACTTCTGTTATTAAGGTAGTCACCTAGAAGACCCAGACAGCACTCTAAAAACTGATGCAAATACTTGTCAAACATATCATATTCAATAACTTATGGATTATTATTAAAAATGCATATAGTCAGTTGGGTGATTTTATTACAGGCCGTGAAAAGTTTGGTGTATCTTTAAAAATAGCAATAACTTTCAGCTAAAAGTCTAGCCTAAATGAGCCAACAATTTTACATAAGGGTATATGATATACGTATATGGTATTTGTAAGTACATCAGCCGAGGTTGGATTTGACTCCGGTGAAAGGCTTACCACAGACAATGATTCCGATCGTGCCTTTGAAGCATTATGTGAAGCAGGAACCTGCATTCCAGGTGAATCTGAATCTTTTTTCTCCTTTGAAATCATACCAATATATTCAGTGCACTGTCCTGAAATGACAACCAAGTTGAACTAAATAACTAGTACCCAGTCTGTCAATAAAGAACAAGAAACAATGAAAAACTTGGTCAACGTTCTGCTGCAATGTAATTAATATGTAGTTATATATCATATATTAGCAATTATTATATATTAGAATTTAATTACTGCAAATCATTCAAACCCAGACTGCCACATTCACTGGGTCCAAAGCAGGCCCAAATTGCACCACTGGGGGCTGCTACGGGCCAAATGTGGGCCCAACCAATGCACCTGTTGGAGAAGAAACATTTTCAGCTTATCTAAAGATGCATCGTTTTCTCAGCTCTTTTCGAAGTTTCTTATAAAGCACTTCATATTTGTTGAGATAAATATACATACATATTATGATTAAGCAAGAATAGAATATTATCTTGAATATTATCTGGGAACATCTGCATCCAAATTGTTTGCACGGCCTCACTGTGAAAGCACTTAAAGGGGGCATCAAAGTTTTGTTTTGACTTCGGTAAATTCCTAAATATGGTTGTGGCATGTAAAATAAACTAACATATTGTCATTATTTATAGATACATTTATACCTTCTGATGCTCATACATATTGTTTTATTTAAATTTAAATTTTTTATTTTGAACATATTTTATTTGCAGTTGCACTACATTCTTTTATACTTTGAATTTTATTTACAAAATTAATTTTTTATCGTATGTAATCGTACATTTAAAATACATGTTACATAATATTATTCATAGTTTATAAATGCTGTAAATAGTAGTTTATAAATAGTTTATAAATTCATAGTTTATAAATGGCAGAGGTATGCATAAACAGAGTATAATTATTTAAACAGTATAAGTTTATATACCGGTTTATATAATTATGTATACAGACATACACTGCATACACATAAAACACATACAAACATAAATTGAAAATGAATAAATGTAAAACTAACCATTTTCATAATCTATCAACTGAATTATAGTTTTGTCAATTGGTCCCAAGATGGCGTTAGTTGCATTACGAAGCATGACCTTAAATTTCTCCTCCTTTCCCTCTCTCTGTCCATCGTTAATGATTTCCACCATCCAGCTGACTTCAGTGACTCCTGCAAAAAGCAGTTCAATCAAACTCTGACACACATGAGGTTATGGAAAGTGGGGAACTACATGGGGAAAACCAATCCACCCCAGATTAGCAAAGTTAACAGTTAAGCCTCTTAGAAAAGCAGCAGTTCCTCAAGCTCACCCTGGGATGCAACCACAACCATGAAGTGTTAGAGACTTCATTTTCACAGCCTCAGTGTGTGAGAGCAGCTGACCAGTCCTCTCCCTCAAAACCTGATCTTCCTTACCGACAGTATATAGTGTGTCCGCTCATTACTGTTAAATTCACTAGGGGCACAAGGAGATCAGAAATCTTGAAATCTTTCTGTCCAGGCCGGGATTTGAACCGCGATCTCTCTGTTGACAATGCAACACACTAACTACTGGACTATCAAGCATGTTTGTAAGCATGTCTGTAGCATGCTTGTAAGTATTTGAAATAAATAACTTGTTAAGATTGAAACAAGTAAAGTATCAATTGTGAATTTAATTTTAATATAAAAAGAAGACGTGTTTGCTAAGAGATGACACCTTTTCCAGATAGTGACATTATGTAATGTAATATAATGTCTCGTAATGAAACATAGTAAGAGATACGTAAAGCACCATTTCAAAAATATGCAAAAATTTGTGACCCTCATGCAAAATCAACGACTACTGAAAAGCTCTTTCAGTAGTCGGAGACTTAGTTATTACACATTCCTTGTGGATACTTCCCTTTAAGAAAAGCGAAATATGGGAAAGCGGAAGAAAGAAGTTCCTGGAATATCTCTGAAACTCTGAGCTAATGGTTTATGTCATCAGCCAGCCATCTTATCTTTTACATATTAACTTACCACTTACCTATAAATACCTGGGAATAACGCGAGCAGCAGCCGAGACGATGATCAGAAAGATAAAATACATGCATAGGGCACAAAATAAAAACAAGCTCCTTTGTGAGGCTCTTATATAAATAGCCAGATACACACATACATACAGAAAGAATAAAAAAAGTGTAGGATACATAAAATTTAATACTTCTGAATTTGAATGTCATGTTAATGTGCCATTGTATAGCATGCTTGTAAGTATGCGTGCATAACATGGGGATAACTGTATGCATAATCTGAAGACATATAAAACAGTATATACACTGTGTCCGGAAAAATTCCAAGGCTTTACGGTAAATATGAAAATAATTAGTAAACATTAATCGATTTTTAAAATTCCAAAAACAGTTTAATCCTGAAATATATAATTACCAACAAAATTCTTTGTAATTTATTAACGGCCTCCGTTTAAAATTACGTCACAGTGACGTATTTGAATTTTATATTTTGTAAAGAAAGTTGCTAGAAAAATGGCGTTCAGCGAGGAAGACAAAATTGTTATAAAATTTTTACGCCAAAACAACAATTATAGTGCAAATAATATTTCAGGATTAAACTGTTTTTGGAATTTTAAAAACATATAAAACAGTATATACATATGCATCAAGTGTGCAACTGTACATGCAATATAATATATACATATATACATTGCACTGTCTGTACGTCTTTTCAGGTACAGGTCGAAATGGAAATAAATTTAGTGAGTTAATGACAGTGATTAAGTAAGTAAGTATATTCTTTATTAACCAATTGCTAATCGCACATCGGTTAACTTCACAAGGGCAGAAGGGCCAAGTTCCACGGCTCAACAGCTTCCAGATTCTTCAGTCGAATGTGAAGGAGATATCTTTTACTTAATCTAGATCCCACAGTGCAGCAAAACAAAAAACGTGACAGAGAATTTGACAAACGTCTGCTAATGCATCTGTACATGTACATGTATACATGTATATGTATACACATGATGTGTTGTTCGGACCGTGAGCACTGCTGAAGAGTTTCCCTGAAGTGGAGCTATACAAATGTCTCTAATCTAATCACTTCTGTGGCGCCGTTATCATAACGCACAGAATATCAATAATAATAATAATAATAATAATAATAATAATAATAATAATAATAATAATAATAATAATAATAATGTGAAATTGTAGTCAAAAGGGTAATTCACTGGAGAAGCCGAGTTGAAATCCAATGGCTGGGGGAAATCAGAAGCCAGGCTACCATGAATAAGCAAGCTGAAACTTTAGATAAGCATTAAGTTTAGACCTGAATGCCATTGAAGGACAGGCAGAATGCAATGAACTGGCCAGTGAATTCCAAAGTTTAGGATCAGCCACTGAGAACATGTGACAGCTAAACACTGTTCTGGTACAATGCGCAACAACAAGTTATGTTACAATACAATACATAAGATACGCATATACAATGCTTTTGCAGGGATCCAAAACGTGCTATATAATTGCTATTATAAATACATTACATACATGTGTACATGTATAGAACTGCCAATATAAATACATTATGCACATGGGTATTTTTGCCTATGCTTGCAGAAATACATATATATATATATACACAAGTTTTTATGTCTGTATATGTACTTAAATATTTTTAGCGGATGATTCAACTGTTATTCAGACCAATCATGAGCATATAATATGAGCATATGGTGTTCATAAGTTATATATATTGTATGCAGTTATGCACATATATATATATACACATATTATCCACGAACATACTTGTATACTTCTCAAAGTATTGATACTTATAGGTATATATATACACAAGCTATTTAATGGTCTTTTCCAGGTAAAACTGTAAAACTGAGTCACTAAAGCTTTCCCAGGGCAATAAAGCCTACTTTTATGATAGCAACTTTCAGCACATGGACAAAATTATGCACTATATAAACTGCATGTCTACACATAACATGAGACCTACATCTTTCTGCATATATACATACATAATCTACACGAGGCAAACAAACATACATCTTCAACGGCAATCACACCGTTTATCGTTTTTCTGACAACAGTCTATGCAGTGGTCAAAGGTGCTACATAAATACATATTTACAATAAACTACACGTGCAGACATTCTACTGACGTCCTATTAGTGTATTTATTTTTAAAGCACTTCTGATGCGGGTAAAGTCGGCATATCTGAATTCGAGGCAGGTGCAGTTGTATGCCAAGATAGAGCCATGCAAAGGCCAGAGTCAAACAGCGAGTCTTGACAAGTGATTTAAAGGATGTTTGTAAGCTGGCAAGTTGGACCTTTTGCGGTAGACAATTCACACTTCCAAATACAAGGAGTAGAGCAGTAATCCTGAAGTTACAGGTTCTAGCAAAAAACCAGTATCAGAAGGATGCAACAGTTTAGGGAGGCAATACAGAATTTGCAATGTATTAAGATATGATGGAAGGTTGGTATTCTGAGAGTATGTACGTAAGTATATATGCATGTTTTAATATTATTATTAATATTATTATTATTACAACTACTAATACTACTATTAATATTATCATTATTCTTATTACTACTACTACTATTAATATTATTATTGTAAGTTGATTTGTAAAGCACAAGATAAGGTAACCAAATGCATTGCAAATGCACTAAAGTAGTTACTAATAAGATGACATAAACTCACGAATCCTCCACATCCTCCTCAGGATAACAAAGCTCAACGGGCAGAGCATTCCATACTGTTGGGCCAGATATGGTAAACGTCCTTGCTCTTGACCCATTAGCTTTATCCCCTCTATACTAGCTCATAATTCCTCGCAGAATGCAGAAGAGACCATCCCTGAAACCGATGAGCCAAGCACACAATTTTCTGCAGGTACGTTGGCGCTAGTCCATGCAAACACTTGTAAACCAGTGTGGCCAACTTGAAAACGATCCTCTAGCACATTGTGAACCAGTTTAGACTTTGGAGCTCAGGTGTAAAGTGATTAAATATCCGTGAGCCGGATATGAAGCTGGCGGCTGAATTCTGCACGCTCTGAAGTTTCTTCGTAAGCCCCTTCTGAGCACCAAGCAACAAAGGCTTCTGCCAGGATCTTTCAGTATTCAATTGTCAGCACAGACTGGATCCTTCGCAACTGGCGTAGCTGACAACAGTATGACTGACACAGTTTGGTCATTGTGATCTCCACATCTTCCTCGTCAGCCACTGCTTTACAGAAGGGAATAGGCGTTGACTGAAGCTGGACGTCACCGACTGTAACCTTGACCAATTGATATCTAATGCCAATACAAATGAGCCGAGTCTTTCTATATTCATTTTTTCAGACGACTGGTACCCACTTAATGCAGGCACTACAATCAGTAAATCTTCCGGTGGCAGATGAAGCAGCTGGAGCTGGTGCTGAAATAGGCTTCAGCATCATCAGCATACAAATGTGCTTTACAAATCAGCTTTCGATGATGGTGAACAGTTCTGCCGTATAGTGCTGGAAAAACAGTGGACCCAAGACTGAGCCCCGACGGCACGCTGAAGATCAAGTGAAAATCCGAAGATCCTTGGAATCTTTAGAAATGAACTTGTTGTGTGCGGTCCAACAGCAACGAGTTCACTCACTGCAACGGGTATATGCACGTAAGCCCGCACGTATGCATGGATTTATGTGTGTATGTATGTATGCACACAGGCCAATGTAAGTGCTTATGTGCATATGTATGTGCATATGTATGTATGCATATATCTATATATGTATGTATGTATATATATCTAGATATGTATGTACATATGTATAAGACATTTAATATAACATTTGTAAGTACTAATTAAAGAAGTGTAACTGATGACCTGGTGGAAACGTAATGGTCGAGTTGGACCTCGTGATGAAGTCCGTTCTCTCCCTGGCGGACATCGGCTTTGTGCGAACTTGAACAGTGGAAGACTGATTTGTTAATCCACGTCGATGGATGACAAGTGGAAGGAGGTGGATGTCTTCACAGACGATGTACTGCGATTGAGCCCACTCCATCAATGACCACTGCATCTCCAATCTACACACAAAGGCACACAAAGACATCTCACTATCTCCAGTGTATGGATTTATGTGTGTAGGTATGTGGACATTTATATAGCGCCCATTTAAGAACCACTAAGGCACAATAACAATGTTAAAGCACTGGACAATCGAATCTAACAGCGTTACACGCATGGTCAAGTTATGTGTTTGTGAGCACCTGCCAATGGAGGAATGGTTCGTTGTTTTGTTGGACTGATGAGAAGAGTGAAACAGAAGTTTTCATAAAATGTCCGTTTACATTACTTTACATTAAATTACATCATCGAAGGCATAGCATAGCACCACGGACACCTGTGTAGCTCGTTATGGATCCCTCAAAAGCATTTAGCCCTACCGCAAACACTACACACCTTACGGTGTATTTCTTCACTGGAGATTAAACATTTGTAAATGGAGATTAAACATTTGTAAAGCCAGGCTGAAGGAAATGCAGCATAAATATGCACAGACATCCAGAAAGCCATACAAGCAGACAGACAGACAGACAGACGTACAGACAGACAGACAGACAGACTAGATTAAATTATTTTGTGTTAGAATGTTTGACCAAGGCTCAAAGAATGAAGGCACAAGCATTTTTAAGCTCCCATGATTCATTACTCAAATCTAACACAAAGACTTAAGCAACTTGATATATATATATATATATATATATATATATATATATACATATATATATATATATATATATATATATATTACAGCACTAGATGTATTATATATACAATACATCTGTTGCTATAAATAATTATACAAGCAATAATCCTAGTGCTTTTGAGAGGTCCAAAAGGTGCTACATAATTGTCCAAATACCACCATATACCACTCATATATTCAAAACAACAGCCCTGATACATGAGCACATAAGGCTAAGTTTAAACCAATAATTATTACTTAGAAATCACACCTACGTAACAATTCAGACACTAATAATTAGTGTTATTACTTATTAATTATTACTTACTAGCGATAATCTAGATTAATAGAGTTACTACAGCTGAAAAAAGACTAGCACTCCTGAGTAGTTTTCAAGTGGCACTAAACACACCTTAGTATTCTATATAATAATAATAATAATAATAATAATAATAATAATAATTGTAAGTTCATAATTAATAAAGTGCTCCTAAAAAGAGGGTGGAGGATACATTACGATATGTCGCTGCTTCTGGCATTTAAAAGGTGAGTTGAGACATGATGAGGTGAAGTGATTTAAAGTAGGTTATCTGAATGATATTACCTGATACCATCCACTGCGTTTCTATTTGGATCGGTTATTTTGAACGTGACGCTGTCGTTTGTTGTCTGAACCTCGTCGTTCAGCATAAACACGATCCGTTCATCATCAAGATCTTTCTGTGTGAACTTCTTCTTGATCACTCTCTTTGATCCGCGGTTCTCAAAGTAGCCGGACTTGGGCTTCTCGCGGATATAATACACAATTTGCGATGCATCAAAAAGTAAATGTGTGGACAGCAGATGTTCAGTAGTAAGTATGAAGCCATATCGATCTCCAGGCAGCAAGACAAGGCTCCCCAGGGGGCGCACTTGAACGACTGTTGGCGCTATCTTCGAAATTGGTTGGATCAGTATGCTGAAAAATTGCGGCCTTATTTCAGTGAAGTTTACTGGACCGTTGCCAGGCGGTCTGGTAGAGATTGTGAAGAGAAAGTAATCCATCATCGATTCATCCGTACTGTTGCTTTTATACACGATGCCGCCATCATCTAGGTCCTTCTGAGTGAACTGATGGACAACCGTTTCATTTTGCAAGATCTTGCCGTGGCGAGGAGGCTCAACAACGGTGTACAGAAGGTTCTGTGCAGATATTTCTTGACCCGACATTCGCAAGTTTGATGAAGTAAGGGGGGCTGAACTGCCGTGAATAACCATCAAAGGAACATTGGCCTCAAGTGTCGGAGGATCAAAGGAATTTGGATGAATCTGGATCTTAAAAGTGCCCGATGATATTGTTTCGTTTCTTGGTCCAGTTACCGTGAACTCAAAGCTGTCGTTCTTTGAAGTTGAATTCAAAGAATGTCGGTAGCATACAGCACGAAGGTCGAGGTCAGACTGGTTGAAAACTGATGTAGGAATAAGACTTCTCGTTACGTTGCTGTAGACTTCAATGGAACCCATCAAGGGATGTCTCGTGATCAGATATTGAATATTTTCAGAAATTACGTTACTGTTGATTACGCTTAACAAATCGCTTGTAATCGGCTTAGAACTGCCCGCTTTTACGATCATTTCGTGGTTATGCATGATAATTGTTTCTGACTCCGGTCTCATGATTTCGATTTCAAATGTTTCGTGTGAAACAAAGTTCTTGCTATCTGTCAGCTGGAAAACGAAGTTGTCCCTTGCAAGCTCACCAAGACTCCTTGTGTGAGTGTAACGTAGGTGATCAAAATTAATGTCCCACTGGGTGAAACTGTCCCCCATCATCAGTTCTAGCCAAGCACTGCTTAGCGAGTTTGACTGTTGAAGTTCAAGTATGCCCTTACGAGGTGGTGACACAAGAACATATTTCACCTGGTTGTCGGGGTTGTCTGCATCGACAGCTTTCAGAAACAGGTCGCTGATGATCCCTCTGTCTCCAAAATTGACCCTCAGGATGTCATTGCGCACAACTTCCGGCCTTGCATCGTTAACTGGTACCACGTGAACATGGGCAACTTTCCGGACGGTGTGTGACCCAGTCGTAAGAGCCAGAACAAACTGATCGCTCGAAGTTTCTGATCCGTCGTGTTGGTACACCAACTGAACACCAGCTAAGAGGTCGGATATTGTCACTTCCTGCAGAGGCACCTCCTTTATGCCGTTGTTCTGGTGAGCACTTATTACAAGAATCACCTGGCCATAGCTGGGCGGTATCGCCAGCGACAAGACTAGGTCTGTTTTCGATTTCACAGCAGCTCTACTCAGTCTTATGTTGAAAACTTTCTCGCCTCCTTCATCTACAACAATGTCGTCGATCTCAAAACTAAGCGGAGATGGCTCGTCTTTTAAATTCCTCATAACAGTGACCTCGACCTTACCAGGAGTGGAATTCTGCTTCCCATCTGTGGCGTAGATAAAGAATGAATCTGAAGGAGGGCCACCCACTGGAAAGTTCGACTGGACGTACTGCACGACGCCGTCCTTTAAGTCGGACATCGTAAATGATGAGACAGAGTGTTTGGTGTTGCTTCGCTCGCTCCGAGTGGATCGCGTCTTCATCAGAGATCCCCAGACTGGCATCTGGGAGACAACGAAAAACAGATTGCTGTCACTGCTGTCCTGATCCCAGGCAGACAAGACCTCAGATGTAAGCCGAGCGGATTTTCCTTCACCAACCAAAAGTGGACTCCCAAGCATCAGCTGAGGTGGAGCATTGTCAACCGGTCTAATGACAAAGGACAGCTCGATAAGAGAATAATCTCTGGCCGGACTATCATCGCTTACCATCAGCATCACCGAATCCTTCATGGCTTCTGGACCAATTTCTCCACCAGTGTGGCAGTAGCGTACAGTTCCCTCGTTGAGGTCAGAGGTCAGGAAATGATCTGGTACAATTCCATTGACACGTATCTGTCCGAATTCTGGTGAGCGGATAACTTCATAGATTAAGCTCGAGGTGTTTCTGGAACCCAACACTCTCTGACTGAGTAGATCTTCCATTTCAATGACAACCTCTTTGCCCTCATCTACCCGGATAATGGTTGGACTGGTGGCGGACTGATGCTGAGACGATTTGGATAATAGAATTACTGTGACTGGGATGGACTTGGACAACTTCTGTATCCCGTCAGAGACACTCACTACGAATGCATCCAAGGTGTTCTCAGATCCTTGGTGCACATATCTTTAAAAAACAAGAAAATCCTTGCACAACAAACCGGAGGCGTTTCCAGAAACACAAAAACAACAAAAAGTAGAGCAATCATGTGACTTTGTATATATGCAAGTAAGTAAGCATGCATGTATGTATGCATGTATGTATGTACGTATCAAGACATTTGACATAGTGACTCTGGGACGGTGCACAAAGATGGTATGACTGACCAACTGAATGATTGACCAACCGACTGACCAGTCAACCAACCAACCAACCAACAAATGGATCAACCAAATGAGCGACGACTGACCAATCAACTGACTGACTAATCAACTGATCAGCCAACCAATCAAGCAATAAACGGACCAACCAACTGACTGACTAATCAACTGACCAGTCAACCAATCAAGCAATAAACGGATCAACCAACTGACTGAATCATGATCAACCAACTGACTGACCCTCCACAAACTGAAAGACCAACTAACTGCAGAATCCATTTCAGTAAACAACATTCTTCAAGGAACAATAAAATTGTTACTACGGTAAATTACACCACAACACATCAGCGACAAACTCAACCAGGCCTAGGATCAGCAGAACAGTTCTGTCTCATACTGGTCTCTTACTATAACATGAAGTAATCTTCCCATCTTAACCTATAGCACCTTGACCTGGCTTCTCCACTGGATTATGATTCTGATTATGATTTAATCTGAAGCAACCATCAATATATGCCTTGGGCACTATGACAACGGCACTATAAAGTTATTAGATTAGATTAGACAAGTCATAATAACGTCTTTCCCTAACTACTACCTCTCCTACAGACTAGATTGAGAAGTAATCTTTATACAGTACCAGTCAAAATTAATAAATCATAAACTTCATGTTCAAAATATATGTAAGTAATACATATACATATAAATTCAACATTAACATAAACTTTCTTCAACCTTGAATTTAAAACTTTTATGCATCAGATAGCATATGGTAGCACACAGAAAATAGAAAAACCAGAAAAAAAATCAAAGAAAACCAAAAGAAAAACAATATAAGGTAC